>JAAVUH010000225.1:0-68870 GCA_014899045.1 Fusarium palustre
CCCCTCCCTCCAATGCTACACTGCTGGGATCAGAAATTGGGATGGCAAGGAGTTCCCGGGCTGTCAAGGTAGATGTAATCAACGCAAATACCGGGGAAGCAGGCCAAACGCTCCTGGTCATGTGTGATCTCCCGCGTCGAACTCCCTTTTGGGAAACCGTATTTCTCGTGTCGCGATAAGTCTGTAATGGCATTTTGTAGACGATCTCTGAACTAGAATACCTGAGCTGGCCCGAAGATGAATTGCCGTGAATCAAATGTCTCACCGCTTGTTGACTGTTGGTTGTTGGTTGTTAGCTGTTTGTTAGTTGTTGGTTCCGTCAAAGGCATCATATCATACGAGTGGGTCGCTTAATTAGAGCATACCTTCCGGCACGGTCCTTAGCGGGATAAACCCTGAACCTGATATGGTTCAGCATAGTCGGTCACAGATGAAAGTATGTACGGAGTAGCAATGCCAAGTTGTCATGTCATGCTAGTCCTAAACATGGAAGGCTACTTGAGTGGATGATTAAGAGAATTGATAATAGTATAATTAAGCGCTAGGAAATTACTGATTTGCAGAGGAACAACTCAAATGTAATCCCAACTATTTCACAATCGCTGAACCTTGCTGCAATTGAGAAAAAAGTGCCTAGCTGGACTTGCGGGACGCATTCAGGCTTCCATGCAGACGGAGCAACGAATTCTCAAACCCACTCAACAGAAGCGAAAGGCCACTTCCATTAGTGTCCACAGCCTGGTCTTTGATGATAAGGCTCACCAGCTCCTCCAATTTAGTAGACAGTCCTTTATCAGCGGTCGCCAAGCCACCCAGAAAGCTGGTGAGGACGTTCATCATGGGGTTCAAAGATGCGTTCATGCTGAGGCTGGTACCCAAGGTACGAAGGATCTCTTCAATAGTTCTCAGGATCTCGGTGAGGAGTTCATCGATCTCCTCAATGATGGTCTGCCGCTGGCCATCGGTCAAGTTGAGCGATTTGATGTTGCGCGTGGTTGAGAGTCGGCTTAGTAGGGCGGACACAGTGGTACGGATGCTGGAGATCTCCTTCATGGTGTCGGTAGTTCCCTTCTTTTGTGAGAGCTTTCCAGCGTCAACTTGGTCAAGGATGGCATCTGAGATATGCTGTTAGAAGACGAAGCTTGCATGGCTCTCATACACGTACCAATCTTGTCTGTGTGAACAGTCACCTGGTCGAGAGTGCTGTCCAAATTGTCGATGATATCTTGACCGCTCTTGAAGCCTGTTGAGGAAAGTTTGAGCTTGACCAGTCGCTTCGGATGTTTCTTGTGAGATTTCCTCGAGCCCTTCTTTCGCGAGATCATATAAGTTTTAGTGAGAGCCTTGCCCTTGTTAGACTTAGATCGTTTAACATTCGTCGTCGCCTTTTGGGTCCCAGGGTCGGTGACCAAGCCTTCGAGGTCGACTGAGAGGGCGTTGAATGCTCCCTCTTGAGCGCCGGCATCAAAAAGATGGGACTCTCGGACAGCGAGGGTCTTGTCGGTGGAGGGAGCAGCGATAGACTTGGTTGCCAAAGCGGCAACTACAGCTAAAAAGACCTTCATTGTCAAGACAAAAAGAACTGGTGGATGGCTGACTATATAATTTGAGTGAGTTTGTTTGAAGTTTTCAAAATCGCAAGAAAGCGGCTTGCCTTTATGTATTCATTCCTAAGACCTTCATCTCTAGCCCAAGACCAGTGGAAGCCATCGAGGAATCCTCAATCCTAGCTTGACGCATCACCATGATACGCCTGTGACATAAACATTTTTTAATACTATGCAGAGATGATCGCCACTGACGCGAATTGCGTTCTTAAATCAATGTTTCTTATGCATTGAGCCCAAGCTTGATGTATATACTTTGCAGCTGGTATGAGGCTATTCCCAGAAGAGTTGCAGTGGCTTGTCGATCACACCCGACGTCGTCAAAATAAAGTTGCAGCAGCCAGATCCGGGCACTCTTATCGCTGTTTTGATACGTCAAATTTTAATTTCTTGGTACTGCTGTTCCTTTGTGGGTTCAGTTACAATGGAGTCTTGAAAGGTAACCTAATGTCAGGGTCAGGTACGGCTGCAGGTCCCTGAACCCTTTTGTGACTTCATGCATGCCGGCTGCGTTTGGCGAAATGCTTTGCCACTTACGGCAATTTCAATGTCCCGCTGCTTACTATGGGGCAAAGGGTTGCAATTTCCACATTAACTTAGGTCCTTGGGCATAAGAAGTATTAACACTATTGTATAGCATGCTCAGGGTGGCGATTTAGATTCCCGGTTGCCCAAAGCCGAGATATGTGAATTGTATAGATCCGTCATGTCTTAATTCAGCATTCCTTCCAAAACCAACTCCAGTCTCCGTTGCTCGATGACGCCAAAAACAGAATTTCCAATCGGCAGTTTGGTCAAGGGTCTCGAACATTCATTGAACTGTCGCCTCATTTGTTGCAATTCTTTACTGAAGAGACGATGTATTGCGATTATTCACAATAATGTAAGGGAATCGCTTGTGAGTAGTGCCTCCATGGATATGAGTTGACAACGACTTTCCCCTACATAACAATCTATCACATCGGAACAGCAGACAAGGAAGAACATTAGGATTCGCGACTGCTGGCACGCAATTAGTCAAGACACGATATATATACTGTCATTATCTGGACAGATCGGAGTCCGAATGCCATGGCTTTTGGCAATAGACTCATCCCAGGGTCTCTTGTGTGCTTCCCCGCCCTATCCTCAAGCCTGCAGTTAGCGGCAAGCCACAACCAACAAAAAGACGCAACATCTCCACAACTGAGACAAAAACGACAGATTCTTTCTGGCTGAATCCAAGCAAAAGTAAAGGGTCTGGCCGGGGATTGAACCCGGGACCTCTCGCAAGCTATGCTATAGGGTTTTCCCTAAGCGAGAATCATACCACTAGACCACCAGACCGAGCAGCTTTATGCTGACTTTGTTGGAGTGAGGTAAAGATTCTGGCGATATTAAGTTGGCTGCAGGGAGAGCGATTCTAGAACTAGTACCTCTCCATGCCTTCATGAACTCAAGCATACCTCGATACAGCTTGTGGAGTTGAAAATCTGCATTCTAGCTGTAGTATATATGAAAGGAGATGTCCGTTATACACGCCCTACCAGCCATTCATCTCGTCGTTTCTTGAATCATAATCTCGTAGAATCTCTATAGCATTATACCATAAAGTCCCTCTCCCTGTATAATCTCTCCGTTCTCATACGTGATTCTCTTCCAGCCTTCAGGATGGGCTTCATCGCGAATCCACTCTGCAGTAGGGAAGTATCGTTGGTCCTTCTTGATTGTAACAACCGATGGAGTACCAGAGAAGTCTGTCATTTTGATCTTGAAGTCTGTGTCCATGGGTTAGTGACAATCATGGCTCAATTGGAGAATTGACACTTACAAGTTTTGTCGGGAATGTTGGCTACCACATTAATCAGGGCCTCAAGATCAGGGGTTGGCTTGTTATCAATGTGCGTAATAAAGGTCGTCGCATAAACGCTGTACAAGTTCGAGGGCGAACCGACTAACCAGCTTGTAATGTACACTTCACTGGGTAACTTCTTGATACACTGCCGCACAGTTCGATGCGGTTTCTGGGCGGTCAGACCACAGAAATTGACAACACGCGACGTCTCAAACTCATCTTCAAGAACGGTCTGGGCCTTGAAGCTGACCTGTTCGCCACTTCGCACAGCGACGACGTCGAGAGATTCTTTCCAATACATCACGTCCGCATCAGAAAGTTGCGTGATAAGTTTCCCGTCTAGAGTGAGCAGGATATCGCCCTCTTCGAGGGAATTGGATAAGCCGCTTGATGCTCGCTTCACCATGAAAAGACGACGGTCTGATGACCTACTTTGCACTTGGCTGATCCACTCTTCCGAGACGCCCATAACGCGAGCTTCGATGATTGTGACAGCCACGAGTTCCACGGAAAGGCTCCTCAAGCTGGGAACAATTCCTTGACTGAGCTTTTCGGCAATTGGTACAATGGCTTGCGAGCTCAATCCGAAGCACGCTTCATCAAGATCTTCCATTTCATATACAACCCACAAAGCTTGGATGGAACCATCTTCAGCAACGAGAACACCGCTACCGCAATGTGTGCCGATTCTGGTCTCCACATCAATCCTATCAACGTTGATAGGGCGCCCTCGAGGGGGGTTCGGAGGTTCTCGTTCCAGTGGTATAACCTTTGTGACGGCTGTAGAGGCATAAACCATCTCATCGCTATCGTTATGCCCAACAAAGAACGTAGAGGCTCCCTGTGAGATACGTTCCGTACTTAATTTTGCGCTCTTTACAGGTGCATCCACAAGACTGGGATCGTACTGGACGATGGCGTAGTGATGCGAAGGGTGCAGAAAGACAACCTTTCCAGGGATCAGAACCGAATCTGCAAAGGTGAGCTCGATACCACACATCTTGGTGGGCACAATCGTTCTCGAAATAATAACGAATCCACGCTCAGCGTCAATCACAAGTCCCATACCCCGATGAACACGGGTAGACTGTCCGTCGAGAAGGACAGGGGCTGAGAACTTGACGCTCACGAAACTCCTTACGATATCCGCTACTGCCCTCAACGGGATGTGCTCAAGCGTGTCAAAAGAGGCACTCAGCTTAGTCGGCTGAACCGCAGGCAACGGCTCGGCAAGGACATCAACATCCCAAGCCCCCGTGTCATCGTTCCTCGTGAACATCTTCATTCGTTGGAACCAATGTCTGTCGATCGGCACAACTGCTGTGCGAATTGTGTGTCGCTCCCAAACGTGCCAGTACTTGATCGCCACTCGCGCCCGGTCGGGAATGTCCTTCATTACCTGCACGAAGGCGTCCAAGTTGGGTGTCTTTTTGTGATTTACGCTGTCGACCATGAGGTAGTTGTCGTATGTGGGGTGAAAGAATCCTGCTTTGCTGATATAAACGCCACGGCATGGGAGGACATAGCGCTGGGCAACTTGGTACGAGAGATCGTGGAAGCAAGCTGCGCCGACTGTGACAAAGCGGTCGGGAGTAATTGCGTCGAGGTTTTGCACTGTGATCTCTTCTTCTACGTCTTCGCCATCTCTTTGGACGAGGACACGAATTGTTTGGTCAATGTTTTCGTCAAAGATGGTGTTTAGGCGGAGGAACTGTGTGATGAGTTCGCCATTGATCTTGATAAGGATATCTCCCTCTTTTAGTTTTCCATCTGACGGCCCCTCCGGCAAGACGTCGGCAGCGACGATAACATTGTCTTCTCCTGGAAATGACTTGCGGAGAACACTTTCCCATTCTGGACTTAACCCAAGTCTCCGACACTCGTCAAATGGCTTGAGTTTAAAGACGGTTTGGATTTCTCCTCTTTTTACTTTACCGCCGTTCTGGATCTGCTTCAACGCTCGTAGTGGGCCATCAAGTGGGAGGAAATAATCGGTCGAACCATCTGTACGACCACCAGCTTGGAGGGCAATACCATGACCGTCTACGTTGACGACAGGAGATCCTGAAGAACCACCGGATGCGGAAGCATTGGCTTGGTAGTAGCAGGTATTGAAATCCATATAACCTTCATAGATGGGGGCGTTTCTGTCGAGACGGCTAATGAAGCCTGAGAGAATACCTAGCTTTTCGCCACTGTCGTTACCGATGACCTTGATCTCAGTCCCAACTGTGTAATGTCAGATAGCTATTCCAAGTGAGACGTGACGGGTTTACCTTTTGCAAGATCCGGTCGAAGTTCCATTGCGGTGAGCTCCATATACTTGACCGCTTTTGGATCAAATTTGAGAAATCCAAAGTCATGAATCGGGTCGCGATAGATTGGATAAACTTGTACTTCTTCTTGGTTGTTGAAGACGATGTACCCCGAAAACGGCCCAGGCCCAACGACATGGCGATTGGTCAGGACAATACTTTAAAAGTCAGCATAAGCGCTTGTCACCAAGCGAAAACAAATATCATACCCTCTCTCAGCATCAACAATAAAGCCAGTTGCTTCACTCGTCTTGGAAATTTCTGTGTCGAATGCATACGGATGTGAGAACTTGACGGATACGACGCATCTGGCAACTTTCTCTATAGCTCTCTGCCATGCCTCACTCTCGCTTTCCGAGAGGAGACCTGTCTTGGATGGGGTAATTTTCTCAAAAGAGGTAGTAATCCCATTTTGGGTAGGCTCTGCTGATTCTGATAGGGTCATGTCGCGCATTTTGGGAACGACGGGATCCTGGTGGATAGTCATGCTGATGGTATGTCCAGATGAAACCAGGGTGGCAAAACAGGATCACCAGTCAATCTCGTCAAGATGTTGTAATGGTTTAGGACGAGCGACGGAATAGTTGAGAAGTAATAGTGAGAATAAAGCAGGAGTTAAAAGGATTGTCGAGGTTGAAAATGAAGGACATGTGAGCACACCACTTCGGTGCTGATGGTTGAGCAAAAGCCAGGCAGTCAGCCCTGTGAGCAAATCAAGCTCACATCACTGACCCCTCACTAGAGTTGAGGCCCTCAGCCCCGAAAAGTGGACTTGGGCTCCGAAGTGCCGAATGACCAGGGTGACTCAAATTGAGGCAACCAGCAGTGGCGCAGTGTTGAATCAATCCTTTTCAGCCTTGACGGCACTCGGCATATTTACTACCTATACTAAGAATCTCCAAGTCATGTTTGAATCGTGGTCTTGGTGGAAGCGACCGAAGTCGCGTGAGGATAGCCTCTGGTATCGGAGTTATCGGTCACCGAATGAGAGGGTTTATCCTAACAGAAACCTTGATAGTTAGCTTGCCAGGCTTGCTAATGATGAAATAACACACTATTTTCTCATACAAAAACGCCCAGGCTAAGAGTAGTTATCGTAATGCTGACTTGCTAACAGTAAGTCGTTCTTCAAGTCGAGGTATTTACAAATATTTTTATTCAACACATGCAATTACCCTTTTGAGAGCCGTCCAAGATTGAATTCAGTCATCGACGAACTCTAGCCAGATGCAAGAGAAACTCTCGTCTTGCTCTCTCCCATCCTCAAACTCCACTTCCCATCCCACTCCTGTCTCCTTCTAACCTCAAGCTCAATATCCTTCTTAGGCGTATAGATAGTGGCCATGTCACCCGTGTTCAGTGCTGGGGTCTTTGCCCATTGACCCGAAGCAGGAGCCATGTCGCACCGCACAGAAAGAAGAGCCATGACTATCAGAATTTCTGTCGAGGCAAACTGTCGCGCAGGACATAGATGTGGTGGCGCGCCCCATGCCACAAAGCTACTCGACGCGACCGCTTTCTTGTCCGATCCATCCTTGGGCATGAATCGATATGGGTCGAAGACATCGGCTGATTCTCCCCATGTAGTCTGGTTTGTGTGCACAGGCTGGCCAGGCATCATGACGAATTGACCAGCTTTGAGCAGGTACTTGTCGTCCAGGAGTGTATCTTCCGTCACCTTTCGAATATTCGCGTGGATATGCCGTGTCCGCTGTGTCTCCTGATAAACAGACAAAAGCAAAGGGCATTTTGTTTTCAAGGCTGCAACGTCCACAACATACCGAGTCTCTTTGTTTCCACTAATGGTCTGTTCGATCACTTCACGTCGCACCTCGTCAAGAAGGTCAGGCCGGGAGAACAACTCGTAGATGGTCCAGAACATGATGGGAACTGTATTGGCAAAAGCCGCTGTTCCAAAGGTAGCCTGCTGCTTGCAGATGTCATCCTCGTCGATGCCTGCTTCTTGCATGGTTCGTAGACGAGCCATGTAGACTGCTGAAACGTCGAGGGGGATGTTCTTGTTGTATTTGCGGAAAGCGTCAAAGACGATCTCACGAGCTGCGTAGCCTTTACCAGTGATGTCGAGGTTAATGAGATGAAGAGGCATGTAATCTTGCCATTTCCTGAACTCTGTTAGCCCTCCGACTAAACTTGTGACATGTACTAGGTGTTCCACTAACCAAAATGCTTCGTCAATCTTAGGGTCGCGAAAAGGATGCTCTACGCCCAGAATTCCACAAGCACTCGCCTGCACAACTGCGTACCTGGCCCACTTTAGCAAGGATACCTTTTTTACGCCGTCCTTCTCTCTAGGCAGCAACTCTTCGATGTCAATCAACGCACGATCTCCCATTCTCAAATTCTGCTCATCGAGATTGGGACCAGGCGCAAGACTATGTTTATGCGCATGACTGAATGAGTCGACCCACTCACTCCCAAATACTTCAAACGTGGCAGGATTGGCATCGCCCATATGCTTGGCAGCAGTTTGCATGAAGGGACGGAAGGAAAGAGTTTTGGACTTTTGGATAAGAGGGATGAGGCGGGCTGTTTTGGCGACGTATAGTTTTGTGTTGAAGATGGCGACTGTATAGATTTCTTGGTCTGTTTGCTTGCTGTCTCGTTTATCAATGACTATTCTCCAGATGTACTGCTGGTTTTACATACCTGGTTATCCCGTGATAGCCAGAACTATACTTTATCATCCCTAACAAATGTCCAAAAAGTGGTATTTTGGACTGAAGACGTTTCGGTTCCCTCGGGTCATCAAACATGGAGAAGAGCCATTCTAGCGTGTATGCGAACAGAACGAACCCTGCTGCACCATATAAAATCTCACGAAGCATGATGGCGATGAAATGGCAGTGTCACACTTTCTCTTGCCAAAGGGCAGGCCCATTCAGCATTTTAATAGATTTAAATATGGATTATCATTAACCACACTTGGCATCTCGCTTATCAAAGAATCTCAGATCCTTCCGACAAAGTACGAATACGAACTCCTTTGGTGGAGAGACTAAGAACCGCTAACATTAATCTAGCGCTTACCATGGTTCAGAGGCAGGCGGGTCGCAAAACAATAGGGATTCGATATAGAGCAGACAAAAATATTAGCACACTATTAGGCTTTTTTCCCACAAAAGCTAATCTAACATTTCTATCAGTCACTAAATCAGTACCGGTTTTTATGCGATGCACCTGAGGGGGTTGTGAGAAAATAAACCGAACCCGAGTAAGAAGATTACGAAGGAGTTGATTGTGCCTTGTACGATTGGTGGGCGACTTTAACCGTTCTGACTAGACTAGCAGTTTTATCTTGTGCTGAATGCTAGGTTAAACGTTGGAATTGGTGCCCGTCATAGGAAGTACAGTGCTGTAGGTACAATGGCTAGCCATGGACACGCATTGTGTCCAAGTTATGAATGCATATTGAGCGCATAATATTCCATAGCAAACTATTGTTGTTCCCCCTTTTTCCTTTTTCTTTGTCAGTCGATGCAGGCAACCTTGAAACACTGTCTAATTTTTCACAACTCAATAATAACTTGCCACTGCAACACTGTCCATTCCACTGCGAACCCCTCGCCGGTGCTAACTTTGTTCGAGGTCTATTTGTGAGTTTTCCCTCTGTTCTCCCAGAGTTCGGGTACACAACGCGAACAATCCATCGCCTGACTCGACGGCAGAGTCAAGTCATACGTAATGCCGCCTGGTTGAAGGCATCAATTACCGCATCGTACAGCTCATTTGTTTCCTCTAGACTCGACTTCGTCCCCAGAAAAAAGGTTTCATCGTCAGGGAAGAACAGAATTTTGCGCAACGCATAAGCTAACTCTTCAGTGCCTTTGAAAGCTGGCGCAAACTCTGAAACAATGGCTGAGAACCTCTCTTTGTCCGAGATATCCTGGATCTTCCGGTTGGCGCTTCTAACGCAACCGCTGTTCTCCTTGTTCCAATAGAAGATTCGGCTGTCCTCGGAAACGTCTCCATGCTCAGCAATAGCGAGCCACATAAAGCAATAGAAGAACGACTCGAGATCATGTCGATAGGTGTGGGCGATGAAGTCGTTTTCGTGACGTGCAACATCAATGGCCATAAAAGCCTTGGTTCCAATCATGTCGGGGATGGGGCCTTCCAACGGAACCCGCAGATCCCTGCCGCTGTCGAGGTCTATAAGGAACCCGCAAGGTTGTCCTTTCTTTGCTCCAGGTGATTTGCTGATCATGAAGTTTCCTGGACAAATATCCCTGTGAATGATTTCGGCGTCAAGGTACAGAGCCCGGTGTGCTTTGATGGCATCTCGAAGGCATGTAATCAACTCAAAGACACTTCGGTAGTTGGCAACAGGGCGGCCGACTGGAGAGATAACAACGCATGCTGTCAGATACATATTCGTTTCCAGGCGTCGTTGGGCGATGAGCTGGTTGACGCCCCAAATGTTGAGTTCGGTTACTCGCTTCATGAATTTCTCCTCCTTGCGGCTTGACTCATCGCGGAGAGAGAATTTGACGATGACTTCGTCGCCGTTATCATCTGTCGCTCGGTAGACAGTAGGTCCGTCACTGACAATCACCTGAGGTCGTGTGATAGGTTCCTTGTCCAGCCAAAGTTTGTATACCGAGCCTGCTTCAAGCTTGTCGTCGCATGTTTCCACCTCGTCACCCTTGACAACAATATATTGGGACTTTTTACTGTTGTAGAAGATCATTGGATTGAGACCAAGCTGCGCATCGTTCATGTTCATATAGTCGTTTTTGAACTGTTCGAATGGCACGTTGTGAACGATTCCTGACCGGTAAAGACGCACGCGATCGAAGATCCAAAGCTCAAGCTCATCTCCGCATAGGTAGAAGCCGTGGAGGAAAAGGCGCGTGGGTTGAGCCTGAAAGACTTTGTGGGCGCTTTCATAGAGAATGCCGATAGCGGAATTGTGATCGTGACCGGATTCTGAGGAGATTTCTATGCCGACGACTTGCGTTTCGGGCCAGGGGTTGCTGTCGTTTTCGTGGGCGCAAGGCATAAGGAGATGTTGGATAACGCCATGCTCGAGGGATATACCACGGAGGACACGCTGGGGAGAGTTGCGCTTCCAGCAAATACCTTTGAAGTACTTGTCGAACCAGGGCATGTCCTGTTTCCAGATATCGACCCCTATCTTGTCCATGTTGATGATGTTGGTTAAGGTGCAATGTATGATGCTTGTGTAAGTTTGGAGACAGATTTGACTTTAGTGTGGGCACAAAAGGTTCTGAGTGATGTGAAAGGAAGAGATTTGATTGTGGGAAAGAAAGCAGGGTCGCGGCCTCGTTTTATGTTAAGAGAAAGAAGGTTCACTGGATCACGTTAATGTTTGGGAAGGTCACACAGCCCCCGTTAGTCACGCGCAGGCGCGCCTGCACAAACAACGCTTCACTATCTCGACATTAGGCAAACAAACGAACCGTAGGTGAGTGTCATGTAACGCAGAGTGAATGCCCAGACACTACAGGCAGTCAACATGCAATATGAATGCATCTGGACAGTCCATCTTCAAGGATACCAAGTGTGTGCCGACTGGGTGAAGAAAGATAAATAACAATGCGTCATTATCGACAACACAACGATACTTCCATCCTAAACAGCGATCTGTCTTTATCTCATGTGAGATCTCATGTGAAGTAGAGTTCGGGTTAGGGCTTCTCGTTCGTTCATCTCCCCTCAACAACCGCGTGACTCGTTTTGATCAACCTTATTACTCCCAAACTTCAATACATAGTTCGGGTGTGCGGGAGACTAGTTCTTTCCCAGGGGCGACAAAACATGATCATGAGATCTTGAGGGAGGCTCTGTTCAGTGGCCAATGCTGCGGGATGAATGAGTACCCGCAAGTTTATTTGTGCGCCTCGACTGTCGACTTATGGAACAAGCGCATACATGCTACACGCAAGCGCCCTGTGGCTTGGGGTTAATCGATTCGACCGAGAGTCTGTTTCAATGGAAACGTAGGCTGCTGGATTAAGTTTGTGATAAGCGCGCAACGTCACACAGATCATATTTATCAGGAACCAGGGGCGTTAATAAGTCCCTGTGAACATCCCTACACCCCTCTGACGATGCGGTGACCTACATACACCTAAAATTGTGAGCAAGGCCTCATTTCGCGTATAAAGCATAGCGCAAATCTCAAAGACAGGATGCACCTTATAACAAGTTTTTTTTATTCTGAATACTTTTGGTCTAGTGTTTAGTCACATTTCCACTGAGTGCGTTATTTGTATTTGTTAGTTTTCTCCCCATATGCTTCACTATGAAAGCCTTGCTCGTGGTCGATCGCCAGCCCTTAGGATGCTTGACACTTGGTGCAGTCGTTAATTTCCCATTAATGGCCCTTGGGACGAAAACCTCAACATGGAGATTTATTACTTATCTTGTACGATCTGCCTGATTATCTTGGCAAGAGTGTCAGGCTGGGTGAGATTAGGTGTATGTCCGCTTTTGATCTTATGAACCCCAACTTTTCCACTCGTCATGCCTTTGAGTAACTCGACCATACCAGATTGATACTCTGGAACAATGAGTTCATCTAGTTCACAGATGATGTAGTGAACCTGGGCGTCTTGGTATCCAGGGTATGTAAGCTGATCTTTGTATGAAGCCGTCGAGTGCTGTGGCAGTTCTTTTGCCAGCTTGAGAGCCTCTTCGGGTGGTAAATCTGAGTGGAGGAATGGGGCGCATTCAGGTGTGAGGGTCATGTAGTCATCCTTGGAAAGTCAGTGATTGGTTTGTCATCTTGAATGAAAGGTGAGCTTGCCTCAATAATCAGGTAGTCTGGAGCAGTGAGCAACGACATGACGGACCCGCCGACCGGTAGTGCAACTGCAGCAAGGTAGATGATGTCGGTGACGCCGCCGTCCTTCCCTTGGGATTGTCGCGCTTTTTGTGAGAGTGTTTCCAGGCTTTGAGTGGCGGGAACACCACCGTATGAATGAGCTAGCAGGATCACTTTCTTATCTTGATCTAGTAGTTTCTCTACAGTAGAAACAATCTTGTCGACGTCGTCGCCCATGGTAGCAGGGCTTTTCCCCTCCCTTCGACCGACAGAGGGTAAGTCAACAATCTCGGATTGTATGCCATAGCGGGCGAAGCTCTGGGCGAGGGGTTCATAAAGCGACGGCGAGGCGAAAGAGCCTGGGACAATGACGACGGTCGCCATACTAGATGCAGACTGGTAGTAGAGGACAAAATTCAGGACGTAGTGATAGGAGAAATTATAGGCAAGCTAGCTTATATATGTCTCAGTCCGTGCTTCGAGGTAGCATCGCAAAAAGGAGGGAATGTCTCAGAGTCATGCTTGGAAAACGCAGATACCACGGCATTACTACCGTAAGAGGACACATTTTCCATTGCTTGATGCGGGGCTAGTTCGTTCGATAAGGACGGCTTTGGCATGTCCTGAATAACGCCTCTCAGAAGGATCAAGTGCGGTTTCCCATGCCCAAAACGTGAGAGAAGCTTAAATTCAGCCTTGTAACTGCTTCGTTTTGGACGTTGCTGGCTGAGTTTGTCCCATATAACAATTGGACTGGTTACAATGCAATGCAGCGCCATGCATCCAGTCCTTTTTAAGCGAGGATTTACCAGCACGGCAATTGTATGATTTGGAACAATCCCTATGCTGGCTTAAATAATAATATTCTCATCCAACATCCGCTTTCACTGACACTAGTCGTGTTCCGTATCTCCACTATGAAATAGAGTCTTTGCCTATTCATTGTTATCTTTTTTTCATCGAGGTCAAACACCTCTAGGTACTTTCTATGGAGATGGAACAATTTAGGGAGTGACGCAGCTACCCCCGCCCCTATCTTATCTCCCTGCAGTGCCTGCCCAACTAAATTTAGCGCCTGGACCCTGCGATGAAGGTCTCTACTGTAAACGGTCTAGCGCTGTGCTACGAAAGAGCAGAGACTTTTCTAAATATCAAACTCGTCTGTCGCTCAACAAAGAACAAAGAAAAAACATGCAACGCCTTCGTCTGAACACAACACTATTTCAAAGCCCGCGTCTCTCACTTTTCCCTCTCAAATCAATCACCACACTTCACTCATCTCCCTTTTCTTCTTTAATAATGGACGGCAACAAACGCCGCCCTGGTCGTGGCGGTCGTGGCGGGCGCGGCGGTAAAAGAGGTATGCATTCGCAATCTCATCGCGGCGGAAGACCTACCCAGAATCAACCTCGCCATGAGAAGCAACAAGACACCCTCGAGCAAACTGATACTGAGGATGTTGCTCCTCCTCCTCCTTCAACCGCTCCTGTCCCCGAAGCAGGAGCCTTCAGTACTCGTCGCTTCGACAGTCTGTTGGAGAACAACAAGGTTGATCCCGTCGTCGTGCGCACCATCACAAACGACATGAAGTTCGAGTACATGACCCCTGTGCAAGCCAGCACTCTGGACGAACTTCTCCCTCCCCATCGCAATGACTGCCTCGTTCAGGCCCGTACTGGAACGGGTAAGACGATGGCTTTCCTTCTACCGGCCCTGCAGACCATGATCAACCAGAAGCGCGGCTCGGGTAGCGGCATCTCTCTCCTCGTCATCTCGCCGACTCGCGAGCTGGCACAGCAGATTTCAACCGAGGCGACAAGGGTACTCAAGAACCTCCCTAAGTATCGCGTGCAGTGCGTCATGGGTGGAACGAACAAGGACCGCGAAGAGAGAGCTATCCTTGGCGGTTGTGAGATTCTCATTGCTACGCCCGGTCGTCTTTTAGACCACATGTCCAGCGAGGACATTCGCTACGCCATGCGCCACGTTGACACTCTAGTCCTCGACGAAGCAGACCGTCTTCTGGACATGGGCTTCCTCAGGGATCTTCGCTCAATTGTTGGGCAACTTCCTGACAAGGCCTCCACCAACCGTCAGGGCATGCTCTTCTCTGCTACCATTGCTCCCCATGTGAAGCAGGTCGCCGAGCTCGTGTGTTCACCTCAGTACAAGTTCATCTCAACCATCCCCGAGGGCGAAATCAACACCCATGAGCGCGTTCCTCAGTTCCTCGTCAAGGTTCCTAACTTTGCCGACTTGGCGCCCGCCATGGTTGGAGTCGTGCGTGAGGAGGCCACTCGAGGCCAGAACTTCAAGGCGATTCTGTTTGCGACTACGGCTGCGATTGCCGACTTTTACACCAGCATTCTTGAGGCTACCCCCGGTTTGCCACCTGTTTCGGTTCTGCACAGTCGCATGGCACAGAACAAGAGAACCCGAATCACCAACGACTACCGAAATGCTCGCAGCGCTATTCTCGTAGCTACTGATGTTGTCGCTCGAGGAATGGATTTCCCCGGTGTCACCACTGTCATCCAAGTCGGTCTTCCCTCTGACAAGCAGAGCTACATCCACCGTCTAGGCCGAACTGCACGAGCGGATGCCGATGGTCGAGGAATCCTCATTGTCACCGAGGCGGAGGGTTTCTTCCCCAAGTACACCCTCAAGGAGATCAACTTTCAGCCTCGTGAGGCCGACCTGTCGCCTACTCGGGATGTCGTCGACCAAGCCTCCAAGATGGAGGACGAGACAAAAACACGCGTTTACCAAGCCTGGCTGGGCTACTACAACAGCCATATGAAGTCTCTTCGATGGGACAAGGAGGAAATGGTCCGTCAGGCCAACGTGTTCGCGAGCCAGGGCCTCGGAGCTCCCGAAACCCCAGCTCTTCAGAAGAGCACTGTCTCCAAGATGGGCTTGAAGGGCGTCAGAGGTCTGAACGTCACGGCCGACCAACCTCGCACCAAGCATAGAGCTCCTGGTGGCCACGGTGATAATGGACGCGGAAAGCGAGGACGAATGTAAGGAAAAGGATAATTGATACTCTCATGAAAATATCGGCGGGAATGGATGGAGTTAAGGACATTGCAGAGGGGTTTTATAATTGTTTAGATACGATGATACTGCATAGACTTTACACATGAACTAGACAAGATATGTTGAACACGCTCTCGCAAATTCAAGACTGTGTTAATGGAATAAAACTACTTACCGGGGTATCAGTTCGGCTGGTTAGTAATCGAGGATAAATAAACCAATTACCAATAATGGAAGATCAATGATCCGCTATGACTACGACAAGAGGCCTGTCAAAATTGATACATCACATACACCGTCTCCTGTAATCTTACCACAAAGAACTTTTGCCATTGAGAAAGAAAAGGAGAAAAGAAACGCCTGTAATGCAACTCCAATCTCACCTCATCTTTGAACATGGGCATCTGCAACTATACGTACCAGCCCGATATGTGCCTCACGACGAGTGCAGAGCATGGACCAAGTCACATCTGGATAACATCTGTCTAGACATGGACTGTCTGACCCTGGAGTCTCGTCAAGCAAAAGCAGAACGCAAAACGGATTTCTCCCGGAAATACAAGATGCAGTCTCGTTTAACAACTCGTAACGGCGCGCTAGTACTGGGACAGCCTTTGGCCCACGTATACCCTCCAGACCCTCCCGCGATAAGTTCCACCAGTGATTCTGGCCCAATAATTTCTTTTTTCTTGTCGTTGCCGGGAGAGCTCCGTCTTGGCATCTACCGCCACCTTCTCGTCTCCCAAAATCTCCCTGTCCTGTACTCCGCCTCACCTGCTGTCGGCTTTCGCGTCCTCGCTGAAGAACTGTACGACCCTGACCTGAGACTCCATCCACAGATTCTGCAAACATGCAAGAAGATCAACCGAGAAGCGACGAAGATTCTATACGCGGAGAACATCTTTCGGATGAAATTTTACTGGCCGAGTTATTTGGGGAGGAGAGGAGGTAGTAGGCCTTTGCCTCTGAGGGAATCCTCGCCCATCAGTGCTATCAATTTGCAGAGCATCACAAAAATCCGCCTGTTTCGGGATTACAGTAAATGGCTGCGCAATGGAAGACTGAAAGTTTTGGATGAATTTCCCTCGTTGAGAGAGCTGCAGGTCCACGCGGACATGAATGACGCCCGGGATGTGTCCTCGATATATAAAGATGCTTTGAGATCAATCCATCTTCACCATCGTCAACTATCCTGCATCAAATTCAAAATTCGCCTCGCCTTCGACCAGGCTTACAAAGACTGGTGCAACGAGTATTCCGGTCGCCCGATGGGTTTTAGTCTCCATCTGCGAAAAAAGGCAGAATTCGAAGAATGGTTCCGAAAAGAGAATATTTTTGCCGACAAAAAGATGATCTGGCAATTTCTAATAGAAATGTCTAGCTACGTCGGCCCATTGGCAACCATTATGTTCTCATCGGCAACCATCATGTTCTCAACGGCTGCCTCCCAATATAGGGATCAGGCCGATAATATATCGTGCTGCGTCGATATCGATGGCAAAGGTTCATGGAGTATGCTACCGATGTGACAAGTTGATTTTACTATTATACGATGCACAGACGGAGTAAGAAAACGGTCCTTGGAAATACAATCTTACCGTATATAGGCAAGGGCAAGCCAAGCAAGTCAGATAGATCTAAGACATAACAAGTTTCATCTTCGGTACAGTGGGACAGTCATGCAAGTGATGACCAAATTTACCCAGCCATCCAATGAGCAAAGTCTTTAATGGGGGATATATGTGTTTCTACAGTCCCTGTAATTCCAGCTATTAACAGGCTACCGACTTAGGGTTTGGACCGTGCTGTTTGCAAAGCCCGTAATATTGACCCCTGGAACAGATTTGCGATCGTTCCAGGCCTGGTCATGACGAGACTAAGGATTAGGCCTTGTCCCAATGAAGCGTAGAATTCCATTTCAATGCCACGCTGGGTTCCATTCCGGGCGAATGTAACTACGACCAGCATTGTGCCAAGATAATGTACCACACAAGACCTCAGTTCGGCTCCGAAGGAAAAGCAAAAACAAAAGAAAGCAGAAGCCAATATAGATATAGCATTTAGCCCACTTGTCCCCTCCCATGATATCCGTTTCGTAAAAGCGTTTTATGATTTATGATGAAGTTTGTACATAAGGAAATGAATCTGCCCTTGGCTTTTCTGTTTCCTGTAATCCGTTCTACATACAATTCTTAATTATAACTGGCCGCTGCCACGATGGTTTCCTTTCGTGTGGTCGTTGCTCTCTGCATAGCCTATTTGTCTTACTTGGCTACGGCAATATCTCTGGAGGACATCCCAAAATGTTCTGTAAGTACCGAGTTCACTGCTGATCATTTTCTCTCAGCCATCTTGGCAGGTCCGTTGCTAACCACGGTGATGACAAAAATAGTTACCATGTGTTATCCAGATTATGAGCAATCCAGCAGTTGCCAATTCGAGCATTGAAGCCATGTGTGCAGCTAGAGAGATGGAAAAAAAAATCCAGGATTGTATTTCGGACAAGTGCACGATAAGAGAATCACTCAGTATGCTTTGTCCCGGCCCCCGTCAACCACTCCTCTTACCTGTCTAACACAAGCCCAGAATTTGCAGATTTCGTCTCGGAAGTATGCGATATTCCTCAGGAAGATGACCGTCCAAAGTATCGAGCTATCGTCATTGCTTGGACCGCCATCAGTCTCGTCGCGGTAATATTATTGCTCACTTCTAAAATATTCGTCGCGACTCCTTGGGGACTTGACGACAGCTTTTCTATATTAACCTTTGTATGTCATGCGTTCTACAAATCTTGTGTTTGCACCATCAACTGACATCTTACCAGTGTATCCTTGTCCCCTGCACAATTTTCTTTCTTCGCGGTAAGTCATCCCCAAGCAGATCTCAGCCATTTGTTATCGATCACAGCTGATTTGACTACTGTAGCAACCGATGATGGATTTGGTTCCCTCAGTACATTATACCAGTCTGATGATTTCAGCCCTTTGCTCAAAGTATGCTGCGTATCCATATCTGGGGAATGGAAATGCTCATCTTTTTACAGAACATATTTGTCTGGCAGATCCTGTTCATTGCCGGCCTGGCCTGCGCAAAGACTTCGATTCTCCTCTTCTATTTGAGAATTTTTCCGGGTCAGAAATTCAGGTGCATGGTTTGGACAACACTCGCCTTCAACACTATCGCCACGATCGTCCTTCTCGTCGTCCAGCTTACGGTAGGACGTATTGTCGAGTTGGTTTGGAATCACGAAGACCTCACAGCCAGCATGGATAAATACAAAAAGCCCATAATCATTATCTTGGTGCATTGCGTGGTCGATTTTTGCGTTGATGCCTGGATGCTTATTCTACCTATGACCCAGCTGTACGACCTGGGACTGAGAAGAGATAAGAAGATCCGGGTTATGTGCATGTTTGGCATTGGAATCTTGTGAGTTGAAACCTTGGTTGTCTTTATCTTCAAACACTAACACGACAATAGCTTGACTGTAGTCAGTCTCGTACGGTTAATAATTCAGGCCAAGGTTGTGCCAAATCCTAGCGAAACAGGTAGGTCGCCACTGATAGATGCATTATCGTGTGCTTACAATGTGACAGATAGCAAGTTGCACTCGACGGTTATCTGGGCAATCATCGAGCTCAACGTCGGTTTTATAGTAGGGGTTATAGCACCTATCCGCCAACTGTTCCAGCTCATGGCAGCCGGCGGCAAAGCTCGGGACGACTCAACGACAAACAAAAGTCGATCCAGGACTGCCACATTTGTGGATCGGTCTCTGGTACGGATCAAGGATGTCGATGAGGAACAATTAGTGATACATGATGTTGGGAATTTGTGTGGGACGACACTTGCTACTTCGAGTAGTAGAGATACGACGAAAAGGCATGATCATGATGATGTTGAGCTGAGCCAGCTAGGAACAATCAGCAATGGGAAGGGACAGAAGTGAATGGTTGGTCAGGGCTATGAGGCTAGTACTACGAGTGATGGTGACTTTATTTCGTCCTTATCTTACCCACCTATTTATCTGGATAAATAATAATAGCTGGCTGGTTCATGTCTTGTGTCTTTGTGCTGGCCGCATGATGTAATTAGAATTTGGAGCTAGACTCTTTCTATAAAGCCTGAAGATAATTTGGCCCACTCTGTGATGGATGTATCCATGTACGGAATTCCTACCATGTATACCTAGGTAATCAATCTACAAAGACGCACGATCAAAATAAACATTTTGACAGGACTAACGCAGTCTTGGCTTTCCCGATATTCAACGTTTCGTACTAAAATTATCCTGTCAAAGAAAAGGCAAGACTCTTAGTGTCTGGAATTGAGTGTAGCTCCCAGAAACAAGCATCACACCAAGTCTTGAGCCGACGAATCATGACCCTCGTAGAAAAAACTTGGCACATGCTGTTACTAGTGACGTCACGGGGGATTATTCCCCGTGAGTGGGACTGTGGGATGACAAGCTACGCTACGTAAAGCTGCAGAGAATAGTTGCTCTCTACAGCCAGATGCCCTATCAATTTGCGGTGTACGACTTTGCGTCTGCAGAATATGCCATCATTGTGCACCCAGAGCACCAGAGACCCGAGGACCCTGGCAAGGGGACTGACTGACTGAGACTTGAGGCTTATATACTTCCCGATGATCTGCGACGCTTCAAGGGTCGTTGGGCATCAAGCAGCCGACCTACGGATACCTACAGATAGATAGATAGTGCAGGTACACTTTAACTTTGCACATCAACCATCCAAGATGAACTACGCCAACATGATTGAGGAGAAAAACCTCAAGGTAGGCTCACCCTGCCTGTCTGTCATTTGTTCGGCGCCGCGCTGACTCTGCTAGAAAACATTCATCATCGCTACGCTATGTTCTACCCTCGTCGGAACATTTACCTCATCCATGGGTCTCTGGGACCGCGTCAAGGAGAAGCGCATACAAGCTAAACGCGACACCACCCAAGACGAAGAGATCAAGAAGCTCAAGGCCCAAGTCGAACAAGCCTCCAACGAACGCAATCGAGCCGCCTCCGACAGGCAAAGGATACGAGACGAAGTTGAAGCCTCTTTCGAACGCTCGGGCGCACTCATCAATCGCGAGTTCGAAGACGGATACCAGAGATACGGCAACAGATTCGCCATTGGCGACGTTGTGACCGAGAACAAATTACAGGCACAAGTCATCGCGCTGCAGCAGACGGTGATTAATGTCCTGCAGGATGCGCTGTACAGTGGTAGACAGCTTGACCGCGCCGACATGGCCAGGCTAGTTGCTGCCTCTGATGCAGCGAGGGAGGGTTCTCTTGGTGCTCTGAGACAACAACGACAGCGTCTGGGGGAGTTGGAGGGCCCTATTCCTCCACCTCCACCTCCACAGGCCCTTCCACCACCCAAGCGAGCTTCCACCGTGGTCAGAGACGATCCTCTGTACTGTCGCTATGCCCTCGATCTACAATACATTCCCGAACGACCTCTCGCATCTTGCTTTGCCCCCCGCGGCGACTGCCTCTGCCCAGCCTGCGACGTCTTCCTCGATGTGGAAGATGACGATGGCTGGGCGATTGGCAAGACGGCCACACGCCTGATTACAGAGCAGGGCTACAAGCGCGAGATTGACGAAGAGCTCGAGTTTCACGTTAGTCCGCGATTCGTTATCAAGTGCCATACTCCCGAAGGGGAATTTGCATGCGTGCTGTGCAGTCGCTTCCGTGAAGAAGACGTTCTATGTCCAACGGCAGATACCCTAGTCAACCACATCGGGAGGGTACACAGCGTTGCGGAAATGGAGAAGGAGCCTGATTTTGAAGTTCGATCTCTGGACCTTGATAGGAGAAGCATAGCTTCTGCCAGACCTATTGATATGAACAAGAGGATTATGCCGCCAAGGTCAGTGGATTCGGGCAGGGGAAGTTCGTCCGGGAGGTCTGTCGCCGATGTGGATAGGCGAAGCGCGAGGGCTATGAGTGTTGATAGGAGGAGTATGGACCGAAGGACCCTGGATCGAAGAAGTATGGATGGGAGGAGTGTGGCTGGAAGGAGCGTGTACTAAGTAAGTATGGTGTTTTGCATAGCGATTGTTTGTTTTAGGGAGCGTTTGTTAAAGATTGGCATCAACTGTATTGTGTTTTCAAGCGACTATACCCTCCATCCACTGCTTTACTTGTGATTGCCAGTGCTGCATCGCACCCTTCTCTGGTTCTCGTCCCTCTTATCCATTGTACTCGTGAGCCTCGTCTCCGGCCTTCCTGTACTGCCTTAGTCCTCAGGAAGAACGATAATAAACACTTTCTCGAACTGATCGTCGCTTCTCATCTTTTCAGTCCTCACACGTTGCTTCTCTTTCTGCCACTTCATCCCCTCACTCCCACTCTGAACCTGTAAAGCTGCAGTATAAGCGTTCTCCGCCGCCTCATACTCGTGATACGTAGCAGAAAGTTGGGGATACTTATTGTTCCCTGATTAGCAATCAGGCTTATTACGCCTAAAGATCCGTACTCACGTTCATATAGACCCAATCTTGAAATGCTTGGTTTTCACCTTTAATGTTGTCGTTCTCAAATTCGCTCTTTGCTTCATCTTTACTTTTTTGGACCTTTTTGCCAGCTTCGAGAAGTTCTTTCTTGGTTTGGTTGACCCGGGCTTCCATATTTGCGTGTTCTTGGTCTGAATTCAGATAGTTGATGAGTCTGATGGAGTTCCGGAGAAGTAAAGTGGTGCTTCTTATAGTCCATTGCCCCAATATCTTGAACCATCGGTGGCACGATACTTTCCAACCATTATCTTCGTTCTTATGCAAGATGACGATTACAAACGGCTTCATCCACCTCCACTCAACGCCAGGAAAGCTTGGTAGTG
Source organism: Fusarium palustre (assembly GCA_014899045.1). Taxonomy (NCBI): domain Eukaryota; kingdom Fungi; phylum Ascomycota; class Sordariomycetes; order Hypocreales; family Nectriaceae; genus Fusarium; species Fusarium palustre. Next base: position 22,461 of record JAAVUH010000225.1, read on the forward strand.
ATAGGGCTGACGTTGTGATTGGTGAAGTCCGGCGATTACTGAACTCACTCAACTAGTCTTCGCCCGTGGAAACCTAATCTCCGCATCCCGTCTTTGTCCTATCCCGAGATTCTGGTAGCTGGATCTGGGTCTGAGTGCCATATCCAGGAGTTCTAAGAGCTATTTAATCTGATGAGTCACGTCATAGAGCACAACTGGTCTTTTCTCTCTCACAGTTATTTTAGATCGATGGAGAAAAGCCAATGCTCTGTCAAGTCGTTGTGTCAGGTTAGATCAAGGTCGCAAGTTATCACCCAACTATTTATAGCTCTTACTTCACAACTATCACTATGATTGTTCGAGTGTACATCACAGTGGCTTGGAATTTCTCATGTAACTTGGGGCTAACGTCATCAGTGAGATGGTTTATCAGACATTTCAATAAGTTACGTACGCCAAATTCCAGTACCAAATGCATTATTGAAGCCGTTCATCATTTCATTTATCTACAGCGCCTCAATCTATCAAGGCACTTCATCAAAGGTTTGCTCTACATCCGTCTTGACATGAATATGCTTATCAGCGTCACTACCTTGGGCACTGCGTAAACTCCCTTGACCTCCCACCACCTGACTTCTCAATGCAATTTCGTCATCAAACCTAGGCTTATTCCCCACCGCCCAGTCTGGTGATGTTGGAAAGCTTGATTTCCTGCTATTTCTACTTCGCAAATACCGTAATAATGACTTGAAGCTGGGTAGACATGCTGACACGATGCCTATTGAGGGTTCAAAAGAGGACCAGATGGCCACTGGACCCATATGCCATGTCGTGTCGACTTCTCTAGCGAAGACATTCAGGTAGTGGATTCGTACGGCACTAGCAATACAGACTCTTTGAGAGAAGGGTTAGTACTGGGTCGGTTTGAGACGAAGATGGTTACTTACAAGCCTCCGAGTGCCAGGATGCTGAAAACAGCCGCCTTCTTCTCTCTGCTCATCTGAAGCTTTATTACTTCTGGAACTGGAATCAACAGCACAACGACATTGGTGATAAGGTTGATAATGGCCAGAGCAACGAAGAAATGGCCAACGTCGATGCATGAACCTTGAGATCCCATGAATTGTGTCCAGTAGTGTGTAACTGGTGTGCAGCAGAAGCTCATGGTAAAGACGAAGATAATAGGGTACGATATCACAAGAAGCGTTCCAAACCAAAAGGCGATTTGAAATGAGAGGCCGCCTCGGCTGAATATCCGTCGGTAAAATAGGAGGATCGAGACTTTGGTCGTGAATACGGCTGAGGCAAAGAGGAAGCTGTATACGTATGAGAGCTGGTTTCGTTAGCACCAGTCGTTCTAGTTCAATGGGCTTAACCGGACGAACCTTGACCACTTCTGAGAGCTGTGTTATCGTGAGAGCCCACACATGCTGCCCAACACCATCGTGACCAGCTGGCAAAGTTAGCAACTACTCACACCTAGCAAACTATGTACTCACCAACTACCACCATTATAGCAACGGCAAACACAAACAAGAAGGACACTATAATAGCATAGTCATCCGCACTCAATCCGTACGTCTGTTTCATCCGAAGAGCAATTCTGCCCGCCAGGAATACAGCCGAGATTACTAAAAGCATAACAACAACACCAGTGTTCTTGGCTTCATTGTTTGCCGACAAATCTATGTCGTCAGGGGGCGGCCCAAAGGCTGCTAAAACAAAAGGATCAATCTCCATTCTGAATGAACAAGGGCAAATTGGGTGTGTTCTGGAACCAAGGAGAGAGATGCTGAGGCAGAGCTCCGCACTTTAATAAACGTATCGCTGCATGTCCCATAATGGTAGTGAGTTATTCTTCTGGGTATAGACTCTTAAGATCATCTGTAGGTGTTCGTGTTTGGAAACTGTTCTCCAGTTTATATTGCGGGCTTGGTCCCTTGCACAGTAACCCATCCGAAACAGGCGGGTCTTTTCTTGCCAAGGATCCCTTATCCTGGGTATTATATCTCCTCTGCTTGGTTCCTTTCCGCGATCGGATTGTGATAAGTAATCCAGCGGCATAAAATTCTGGGGTTTATCGTCGAGATGGGATATTGGGTGGGATATGAGGTGGGTTTGTAGTACCTAGGTTAAATCTTTATTGCAGAGGGAAAAGCTCACAGCTTGGAGAAGACAAAGGTTCCTTGGTTGAGGCTCGTTCGAAAGTCATTCGGATACACGGTAATAGTGCATTTCCATCGCGATCAATCATCATGGAAAACTACTAATGGGCAACTAATCTACTTTCCTAAACACAAGTTTCCAGCTTCGTGCATTGTACGTAATGCTTCATAGATACCTAGTTAGATGTATGAGCGGAACCGAATGCGATTTCATAATTATCTTTCCAATCATGGCTCCGCCTTCGCCAAGTCTTTTATTCAATGACCTGCCCTCTTCAGCCTGGATCGACGGCAATAGTAGACAGATTTATGCAAAGGACGAAGCTATCACCTGCGTTCGGATACTTGCTTGACATCTCAACGTTTATAAATGGGGCAGACTATGAATAAGCGAAAGTCTAAAAGTTTAGAACAGTCTTGGCACAAGGTCTTGTCGGCACAAAGGAAGACCATTGCTCGGCATGTGCGTGCAGTTTCCGAATTGCAAAACGCCATGTGTCTAATCTTGGTTCATGCCAGAGAGTGATCAGACGCGTATCAAACACAGTTGATAGATCAAATACCCAAGATGCCGGAGATATGTACGACATGACAGAAGAGTTGCCTGGAACTCTTGCCTCGGCTGGTCTTTTCATGACTCGCATGCTCGTCAGGCTGAACTGCCGGTTTCAATCTGACTACCCCTGTTCCTAGCCATGTATGTACTTCTGTCAACCAAAGAGGTGCATAGTGCTAGAGTTGTACTCCTCAAGCGACTTGGTTCCTGCATATTCTGCCTTGCTTGATTGTCACCACTTCAGCAGCCAAGCATGAAATGACGTGCCTTTCGTTAAGCGCCCATCGATCCACGTGTTCTTGAACCCCACGTGTTTAGAGCAATCACATCCGCAATGTCAATATATCCTGTCTGTCTTTTTACTTTCGGCTAAGCCGTGTCATTAGGCTTTTGGGTGCCTACGGTGCATCCCGCGGGAGCTTTCGATGCTACCATGGCAGGCCTCCGACTCTTATCCGCGACACCTAAAGAAACTTAATTCAATACGCTAACGATCTACAAACCCGTTTTGGGCAGGCATCTACACGAATTACGATATCAAGGTCCTTTTTCGTTTGAGGGACGACGTCCCAAAACGATCAAGAGGTTTGGTAGAGATGGATAGAATTACGGCCCGGTCAGAAGATCAACGGCCCGAGCATTGTCCACGTGGGATGTTGTGTGAACAGAAGCAAATCGAGGAGATGATTACTGGATACTGTTAGGCCTTATCAAAACTCAATCGAATCACGTCAAGGAGGGAGATTGCGTGACTAGTTTTCTGACAGGGGTCGGAGGAACTAACCGAGGGCTACATTCCAGTATTAATTAGATAAGGAGATACATCAGATAAACAGACACCGTTGGTATGGTTTGTCTATAATCTAGCAGATAATAGCAGTCTTGCCTTTTCAGCTTTGTTATATAAAAGTAAGGAGACTGATAAGTATGGTCTAGGTAGCATCAAGTGACCTAACAATCCCATCGCTTATGCTTCCCGCAGCTGGTTTCTCTGATACCCTAATGACGATAGTTGCACCTTCTCCCTCAGAATGGGGAGCAGGTTTTTGCACGGTTCTATATCTTAATGCGAAGGGAGTCGAGCTGGTTGCTCTTGTTTAGATACTCCCTACCGGGGAGGAAAAGACTTGTCCCATGGTAATTTGATGTCCTATTGACTGCCCGAGCCGCTTCTTCTGTTGTCATATCAGTATGTAAGCTCGCCATTACTGAAAAATAGCTATCTCATGAGTTCTCATGGGCTAAGTAGGAAAATACAAGCTTGACGATGGTCTGATGGCCCGTGATATCCCATGGAGTGATTCTTCGCATGCATAAACACATCACAGCCCGCATTGCGAAGGTAGATGGAGCCTCTCATTATGTATACTGTCTGCTAAGTAGAATAGTCTGAGCTTTTCCACGTAGTTAGGAATCAGTCAGTGTTTGATGAGTGATCTCATCTTGGATAGCGATGGAAAAATAAATACAAGGTGTACAACTGGAAATTTACTCCACAGTAAGTCGCAGTGGGGCCAGCTGTCTGAACGACTAATCAAAAGTCAAAAAGTCACAAAGTTGGGGAAAAGCTTGGTCAAATCGCCGAATCATCAATTCCTTACAAGATAGTTCAAAATATATCACATCAACTCAACATTAAAGAAAATGGCTTAATGGTCTAGCGGTATGATTCCTGCTTTGGGTTTAGCTTATATGCAGGAGGTCCCGGGTTCAATCCCCGGTTGAGCCCTTTCGTTTTTATTTTTATTTCTATCGTTAACTCGAGTAGGTACCATGTTGTGGCAGGAGAGTACGGTCTTGTTTTTTGCAGTATACGTATCGTTCCTGCCTCATGGTTCCTTGAGGAATTAATGCAATGGTTCTTTGTTCTGTAATTCGAGTATCGTATGATGTAACGTGTTGTGGTGACTTTCATTACTGTCGAGAGTTTCGTGGTTTTCACGATTTCGAAAGTCTAACCTAACACCGAGTTTTTTACTCGCTTCGCAGGTTCAAATCACGGAGTATCACTATCGGGAGAATAGTGCATTATGCAGTAACAAAAGTTCAGAGGAGTGGTATAGTAGTAAATGCAACGCTGGCCCAACCGTTATGTCGCATCAAATGTAAACGCCAATCCATTCCGAGCTGCCCCATCCCAGATCAGTCCATTTTCTTGATTATAACATTCCTTTAACACATAGATCCTCGAATACCCATGGTAATAAAAGTAAAAAGAAGAGCAGTCGTTAAGAAACAAGCCATTGTTAGTTCCGAAATCAGTCTGGACCTTCTCAGTAAGACACCCATCGCAGGCACACTCTCAGGAACACCCTCCTCCAACGAAGCAAGTTTTCGTTGGAGTCCAGCCTCGTAGTCAAAGTCCTCGGTCTTCTCCTGGTATGTGTACATATCTGATACCACGGATTCATCGGTAAGACAATCAGACGGTCTGGCACACCGGTCCAGGACAAAAATCTCATCCTCCAAAAACTGCTTCACGCCATCGTCCCAACGAGTTTTCTTGACAAAGAAGTTGATCAACTCGGTGCACGCATCAATGGCATTTCTCGCTCCAATCGTTTCATTAAAGGTAGTAACATCCCTTGGCGTCGGATCTACCTCGCCGTCTTTGTCATCATAATGCGAATGTCGGTCACCGTCTTGATCGTTATACGTGTGGAAGCAGACGATGGATCCCCAGTCGCCGTATGTGTCGGGTCGGAAGCGGATATAGCCCGCTGTGTCGCGCTCTATCATATCAGCGGGGTTTTTGAGGCGTCTCTGTGTGTGGCCAAGGGCGTATGAGTCGGAAATCACATGCAGACACACGCCAAAAGCTCGTTTCTGAATATCGGCTTTGTTGTATTTTGGTGTCGTGGCGAGGAGGAGATCACGGAGAGTGTCGGATTTTGAGGGGACAGTTTCCTTGCCAAAGTATCCGTGGAGAGCATCGTTGAGAGTGTCGTCTTCGGACACTCCTTGGTTGCCGCACGCAAGCTTATACATAACTTCCATCCAGGTAAGAATGTTCTTCCTGGTCTTCTCAGGTTTCTCGCCCAATTCGGATCCCATACCATGGAAGAACTGAAGATTGCCCATGTGCGACCGCTTCGTCATGCACTTCTCGTCGCCGAACTTGAAAGCATTCAACCACTCGACTCCCAGACTGAACATCCTGTTATCCTGGGTGACGTCCTCAAATAAAAGACACGAAGGGTCATCGTTCCAGACCACGCCACGGAAGAACTCCCATTGCTTGTCGTTGATGTTGTTGTAGACTGTGCCTCTCGGAAAGATCATGTCAGAATTGATAAAGGCTGCGACGACAATGCTTTCGTGAACAGGGAACTTGATGTCCATCTTTGTAGGGAATGATACGCCTACCCCGATGTCGTAGTTTGCTCGGACTTGGTCCTTCTTTGTGAGTGCGAAACTATTTCTCTTGTTGTTCATGCGAATAGTTACATTTGCTGGAATTTTTAGCCATGTTCAAGAAGATCAAAGACTAGACTTACCAGTCAAGGGACTTCCCCTTTCCTGAACATGGGTCACGTCAATCTGAAAGACCGGCGAACAATCCTTGACTGAGACATGGTTTTTGGAAAAGGGCAAGGCAGGACACTCAAACTCAAGGGTAAAGTCTGTCCATCCTTGACCGTATTGCGCTACATATGTGACCCAAGCTTTGGATCCTCCCCAACCTGCCTTGTGTTAGTACCGTGATAGAGTAATTTGGGACATGGACTTACTGGGTTGAGCGAGGTAGATTGTCTGTTCTGTTCCGGCTTCAATAAGGTTCAGCGGCTGACGTAATGGCCAGTTTCCACTTTCAAGAGCAGAATCATCGAGGAGAAGATCCTGGTCCGAGTCGTTTTTGATGGAAACATGACACGAGAAATCCATCTTTGTGTTGCTTTTTGTGAGTATTTGTGAGAGAAAAGAGGTGGAATTTGGAGGTTTGGAGGAGATCAAACGCCATTTTGCAGCCGAAATCGAGAATCGTGAAGGGAATCTTTTGGTTAAAAATGATGACGTCGTTTCTTCAGGCGACGCGTTTGGTCTGCCTCAGCGGGTCATACATGTCTTTGACCAATCAGTAGTGCTCATGCTGACGCGGGAGAGTCACGAGCTTAAGATAAGGTTATTCTGGTCTTGATCACTACCCTACAGCTAGAGGTGAACAATTGTTTAGAATGAACGCTGGCTACGATAGGCTTCATCGTGGCTTTACATGCTCCGTAGTAAAATTCTGGTTTCTACAATAATGCTATGATGGGATTTAAATATTTGATAAAATCACATAAGAACTTAGGTCGGAGAACTATGTCCTGATATGTTCTTGTCGGTATGTTTCACTGGTTAGAACCTTGTCAAAAAATACTGTTGGTAAAAAACAACAGACACAATCGAATTTAGCCGAAGATCTTCCTCCTTGCATTTGCTTTCTTCTCATTGTCAACTTGGTTGGCACCAACAAGTAATTATTAGCAATTGCTCGACGCGCACAAACGGCTTGAGAGTTATCCTCGAATGCCGCAAGATGTCATGGCTCGCTCAACTCAAGGCTGAAGGCATTTCGACACGTTCGAGACCGACATCCCCTCGTTTCGCAGTTCAATAACGCGCCCGACCAGGCGATAAGATGCCTGAACAGATACACTGGCGATGCGCCCATCTGTTCCCTCGACAAACACCCGATACGAACGTCCGATGAACAAAGAAACCCCCCAAGAGACTACAGAAAGATCTCGATACTTCTTGCGACATGCGAAATCTCCCTATCTCGTGACTGAAGCCGTAACCGTTCCCCGCGTCGAGCCGAAGCCATACTGTGATATTTCAGTGCTAGTTACCCATAATCTGTCAAAGCTCATCTAATGGGTTCTTGAACAAGACACTCAATTGCCTTGGGGCGGTCTCCTTCAGCCTTCTGTGATTGCAAGCTAAAGCGATCGGCGTTTGCCCATCGCGACACACTTGTCCGCGATGCCTGTCTGGTCTATTGTAGCCAGTGGAACATACTATTGGACTTTACCAGTCAACGACGTTATGTACTCATGGTTCTCGTTACAATTCCAAGCACACAGTTGCTACACATCGCCACGCTGCTTGACAAATACGCCAAAGTTAATCCCCATGACTCCGTTGACTCGCTAGCGAGTCTGACAGCGACAACTGACGCATTTCCCATTTGCAATTCGGTCATTGACAGATAACAAAAAGAGAGAGGTTGGTTAGAGGCCAAAAAAGGAAAAAGTAAGAAAACATACAACACCGGGGATTCGCTGGTCGTCACCGACCCAACTACTAATCCAGCGCTTCGCAGCTTATCTATGGGAGAGCGGACGGGATCCCGAGTTCTCTGCGAGCTATGGTCGTATGTGCTAAGAGGAAGTTCAATCGGGCTCTATAATACGACAGAAGCATGTCGATGTCTTTGTATTGACACGCAACCACTGACTGGTATTATTGCAATCAAGCACTATTAACTGATGGTCTTGTCTTAAAGCCTTGCCTATGTAGTGTATGATGAATTTGCCATTATGTCAACGGCTGGACACAGCGCCTCAAGATGTGTGTAGAGGGCCATTGTTTTGTATGGCTGCGCTACAATTGTGCCTCGGAAGGGAACTTCAATGACGTGACGGATATGTCTTCTACTCATGACCCTCTCCAAATATACTCAATTAAACCGATCATCCAAAAATACCATCGTGGGCGGGCTTAAAGTCGACATGAGGTCTCTCAACGACTGACTCAGGAACTTTCAGCGGCGTGTCCACTGTAATTCCCTCTAGGATAGGCACTGTCATACCCAACTAGGCACGCACCTTGTATTAGTGACTGACCACTGATCAAAGCACTAACAATATTTGACTTACGGCAAAGTATCTTAGCTTCGCAGCATGCAACATGGTTGCTGTCTGGGACGTCACCTTGAACCTCAAGACGCTCCAACCCAGCGCAGGCAAATCGTGAACAATTAAAAGCCCTGGATTTTGTAAATTGAGGAGCTTCCCTAAAATACTAGGTCTCTGTGTCGCGTCTTCCACAGTCTTCCCTGGAAACTTCTGGTTCGCGCTAGAGCCAAGAAGCCACGAGGGCTCGCCGTGCTTGTAGAACGATATAGTTTCGTTGATACGGTTCTCGATTATAAGATCTACTACCGAGCCTAGAGGTAAGTTGCTGATAACAGGCTTGTCAAATGTTTCGTTCTCAGCGTGGAAAAGAAGAGGCAGCATCGAGCCGTGGAAGAGTTGCCATGGTTTGCCATTGAGAAAATACTCTGGTACACGCTCGGTTTTTGACGACTGAGAGTCCGCTGTTAACCTGAAAGTAAAATCGGCCTTGGCTGGTCGATTTTTGTTGACTGATGCTGGCGGATTTGCAGGATATGGGGGAACAAATTGTGCATCGGTGGTACTGCAGTTTGGATGCGTGTTTCCGTCCGGAAAGAGACATATTGGTTCGGGTGTGGTTGACGGCAGTGTCATGGGTTCGCCATATTGCGGTGGGCGCCTTACCTACGATCATGTTAGATTAGTTAAGGTCCGTTTTGGCAAAACTGACATACCAGATATCTCAATATAGCGTAGCCATGAAGATTCTGCAGTTCGCTGGTCGAAGATATCCGAATGGCGTAATCATCCGGCTCAGCATCCAGATGTATCAAGACTGTCACACGACTAGGATCTGGAATATACACAACCTAATATGTGTCAGAAAACGCACCACCCGTTGTGCAGGGGGAGAAGGCTCACATCTGACGTTTCAGGGAAGACAAAGCCGCCGTTGTTTGCCACCAAAGTCATCTTGTGGTGGTCTATAGAGACTTTGACAGAGTGTTCAAAGCCCAAGTTGATGAGATTCAACATCATGTACTTCTGGCCTTGGGTTTCAATGACCTATGTTCATCGTGAGCTCCAGCCAAAGGAAGGTGGGCCAATCCCAAACTTTGCATTGAGAGGGCCACAAACCTCGTAGTCCGCATCACTTGGTGTACAAGTCTCATCAGGCAACCCTGGAGGCTGGATGCATCCCTTTTGATCTAATGCATGGCCATTAATGTGATCGTATCCAGGTTGACGACAGTGTACGCGACCCTTCCCTGCCGAGAAGTTGAATTAGCTTTGGTTGGTGAACACAAGGCAAAATACTGTTACCGTTGACTAAGATCGAGTCATAACAGTGGTACTCTGACCCTTCAGCTCTCATGCGGAGTAACTTCCAGACGGTATCACGATGTTGATGATTCTGGATTATGACGTGACGAATGGCGCGCTCAGCATCGCGGATTCGGCGGAGGTCTAAGCTGTCGTTCGTGATGAGGTGATATGGCCGGGCACGATCTGGAGAAGGTGCTACGTAGATAGCCCCAGCAATGCCCTGGCAGTAGCAGTTAGTCAACAGTCGTGACAAGATTGACACTTGCGGGTCGGAATGGATGCTCAGCTTACATCGGCTGATGCTGTGGTAGTGTGGTCTATGAACCAGTTCAGTCCCCATGCCCCCGATGTGTCGTAGGCGGTAGTCCAGTTGCTTCTCGGAAGGGTCGGGAACTGTAAAGTATTAGACGAGAACAACCCATACGGCGAGGGCGATAATCCCTTACTTGAGAAAGACCGGCGGTTCCATCGTTCCATGGTCCAATAGTCCTACCACAAGTATTGTCAGTGGAATGGATATGAAGCCCCAGAAGATGAGTTTACTGTTTGTGGCCGATGCCAGACCTAGTATGCAGTGTTAGTATAGGTTACTAAGCTAGCTCACTTCGACATACAGATGAATAGACGACTGAGCATATATGTCGCTCTTTACACTCAACTCGACAATATCCCCTTCCTCAGCATATAGTGTAGGACAAGGGGACTGGCCGTTGCAAGTGAACATGACTCGCCATCGACCACCATCTGACCCTATTAGTACCATTGCACTACCATAACAATGCTTGACTTACCTGGGTTCATCCAACGTACACCTGTTTGTAGGTGATAACTTCTGACTAAAGCAGCAGATTTGACACTGGCATCTTTTTCTTCAGTCCAATATGGAAGAACACGGTGCAAGTCCTTGTGCCAGAAAGCCAAGGATAGACAGAATGTTGTAAGGACGATAATGGATAGCCAAGCATTTCGAGAGGCAGCGTGAAGCCGTTTCACGCTCGGTAGAAAATCCTGCTTAGGACCCATCGTTGTGTGTTTATTGAAGCTGAGGACTGGCCATCAACGCCAAAGAATAGCTCGTTTATATAAAATCATTCTAGTTAGGCTCTTTACCGACGCCTAGCGAACCCCGTTCCGTGGTCTACTTCTGGTGACTTCACACGGTAGTTATCGCTATGTTTGAGTCTAGCGTCGCCCTTACGCGTGCGGCCGTTGAAGTAGGTAAGATACGGCTTTCAGAGTGGCTACGGCCACCAGGCATGTCTCAGTTCTAGCCAGGTTGTCAATGCTTTGTAATTCATGATTCGCGTCACCTGAGGAAGGAGGTTAGATTGTCGGACTTATAGTCCTTTTAAGGAAGAGATCGTGTATGGGGCCATAAATTAAGCTTTCTGGCCCTTGTCTAATAGTTGTTCTATGCGAAGTCGCCTATTGTCTTGTCAAGCATTATTGGTCAAAGAACGGTGAGCTGAAGGTCAGTGCTGAAGATCAGTATTGGCGTTGACGGTATACATCTTATGTACCGTAGTCCTTTAGAACGTCCCTCCCTGTAAAAGAAAAGTAGGGGAAAGGGCCAAAGCAGGATAGCTAGTCGATGCCCAGACGTTTCTGTCCTGACTCATGCTTGTGTACCTGCTATTATCGTTTAGTTCTTTGCGTTAACCTTACTCTCCCCAGCAGGAGCCGTGCCAGTCAATAGCTTCCTATTTGTTAAGTTATCTGTTCTATGGTATCTCTCAGTATTAAAGACAGGGTGGAAAATGGCCCACAAAGTGGGTTTCATCTGTGGAGAAACCTGCCACTGAGTGCTCTGATCATCATACTATACGGGGTAACGAGCGACGATCCAAGAGCCCCGGATTGTCAGGTTTCTGCTGCGGCCGGTTGAATGCCGACAGTACCGAACAGTACAGCCGATCCTCTCACCCTTGGGCTCGGTAGTTGAAGCGCGATTGTATCCCTGCCTCAAACCATTCACAAGAAGTATCTTGGCCGAGACCGAGACCGAGTCACTAGGAATACGGTACCATTGTATATAGCGCAGTGCCCCTGCTTTATTGCATCTAGAAAACTCGCGGAGAGCGAACCTGGTTCTACTATCGTCAAGAAAAATGACCAAAATGCCACGATGTGCCTCGAGTTTCGTACTCTCACTTCTGTTGCTCGGCGATCTTGTAAGCGGCCTACGAAGGTACAACTTCACAATCACTAGCCAATGGAGTGCTGCCGATGGCCATGGGCGGCCCGTCTTCGCCATCAATGGTCAGACTCCTGGTCCATTAATTACAGCCGCTGAGGGTGAAGAAGTTGAAGTCTTTGTAAACAACCAGCTTGCAACTGAGACTACTATGCATTGGTACGTTAATAACCGAGACAGATACAACTAGAGAAGGCGAAATGCTCACGCGACGATAAGGCATGGAGTCTATCAAGTGGACAGACCTTGGAACGATGGCGTCCCTGGAGTGACCCAGTATTCAATCCAACCACGCGATAACTACACATATCGGTTTACTGTACAGCAGCAATATGGTAGCTACTTCTACCACGGACATTTTGGCCCTGCATTTGCCGACGGGCAACGCGGTCCCATCTGGATAGAGCCCGCTGCTTGGCGGCCAAGACCATACGAGGCTATTTCATCCTCACCGCACGATCTCAAGGGAATGAAGGGTGCAGAAGCGAACCCTCGACATGTTGTCATAAGTGACTGGAATGCTGAGCCAATGGACATACTACTTATTATGTACCGGGACACGGGCATTGTTCCCTGGTGCAGTAACTCGATTGTCATGAACGGAAAAGGCAGGACGTATTGCCACTCTAAAGAAGCGATTGAAGAAACAGGAGGACCTGATAGGAACTCACTTGGCTGCAAGGTCCAGCTTAAACAGGGACTCTATGCCAACACTCAAGTTTGTGAACCAACAGAGGGAGAGCTTGAAGTTGTTGCCGCGGCCGATGGAGAAGAGTGGATATGGATCAACTTTATCCATTCTGGAGCACACCACGAGTTGCAAATCAGCATTGACGAGCATGAATTCTATGTCGTTGCAGCAGATGGAGAATTCGTTCATCCCCAGAAGGTACATGCCGCTAACTGCAATCTTGGAGAACGTATAAGGTACGTGTTTGTGCTTTGGGAAGCCCGCGATTGACTGACAGCATACGACTAGCATTCTAGTACATCTAGATAAGAATCCAGGCGACTATGGAATTCGATTAACGTCCCTTCGAATAGAACAGGTCATTCAGGGACTTGGCATTCTTCGTTATCCCTCCAAAACAAATAATAACGAAGTCACAAAAGTCCCTACTACGAAGCCATGGGTACATCTCAACGGTAGTCTAGTATCAACATCCTTAACTTCTATGGACGAGATGAAGTTGGCTCCTTTCCCTGCGAGACCTCCACCGCCGACCTCTGACCAAACAGTAAAGCTATTTATCAATATGACGGGACCTTCAGCTTGGTCTTTGGGTCTGGGTTCTCATCAAGCATTCCGCCAACAGCTGCCACCTCTTCTATGGCAAGAGAACTCCAGAGGTAGCACCACACTGGGTGACCAGAATACACTTCGAAATGGATCTGTTGTTGACATAATATTCGAGAATGGAGCCAATGTTACGACCCAGCATCCCTTCCACAAGCATAATCACAAGGCGTGGATCATCGGAGCTGGGCATGACGGATTTCCCTGGGCGACAGTCCAAGAAGCCATGGATGTAGGTGCTACGGATCACTTCAACTTGGAGAACCCTCCCATTCGCGATGGATGTCGGCTTGGAAACGCAACTGGAGACTGGACCGTCATTCGCTACGAGATCACGTTCCCTGCCGCGAGTATGCTGCATTGCCACATGATTCATCATTTTGGGGTAAGATGATAACAACCTTTGTTGGATACCATGCTAACTCCCGATATTACAGGCCGGGCAGCAGATAGTTCTTCTTGAGGGTGTCGAGGCGATGGCACAGATACCCAACGAGGTAAAGCAAAAGGTTCACGCAGACTTTGTGCCGAACCTTCGTTACGGTCCTCTAGACTGACGCGCAGGGGAAACAGGTAGATAGATGGATAACGCGGGATAACCAAGAATAAGAAGTCAAGAAACGCCACAGCATGCTTCATGTACAAAGAAAAAGCTCTGATGTTGACCATGACATTTCGTCCCGACCTATCAGCTTACTCCATATATCTGGTTTGGCTTTAAAGACAAGCCCCTTCCAATGGCATGTCCGGCAACCCAGCTCTCTGTATACCACACCACCACACTCTTGCTCTATACTCGACACCCACCATACCCACTAGCCTCTCTGCAGGATATCCATAGTCGACACCATCATCGGCCTGCAAATTCTTCAGAAACTGGCCAACAAAAGACCCTAGCAATGGTCTCGTAAACACTTTTGTGATTAGAAATCTCTCTTTGCTCATCATTCTCTGGCCACCATAGGTTTCCACCATGATAAGATAACGTATAGCGTTCCCAAGAGGGAAGAAAACAGCAACGGAGCTGTAGTCCCCAGCTGGTGGTTGGAATAGCAGGTGAATCGCGTATGCAATGCGGTAGGCGTAAGATCTGGCAACTATCTGGTTTGGGCAATCCATAAGACCGGGTTCTGTATCGGTGTTTGAGTCCTCAAGTTCACAGAAGCCAATTGTTGAGTATACCATTAGACAAGCCATCCAATAGTAGCAGCTCAAGTAGATGATGGCTAGATCGTCGTCATTATTAGGAAGTGGTAGAACCTCCCCCACAATGGTGTAGTCGTAAGTCTTGAGAATATCGCCTATTTCTGCCGCCCAGGATAAGAGGTCTGACTCGCAGGCACGACATGTCTCCTTGAGTGTATTGGCCAGCTCTTCTGATTTCGTCAGATTGGAAGCCTGCCGAAAAATATCCAAGTCTTCTAGAAGACCTGGAACCTCTACCAAGATGTCTGTAAGCTTATTGAGTGGCGAGTCTGTCACTGAGCGCCACAGCGGCGTTCGCTTCCACTGTTGTTGGCTGAAAGGTGACCTTTTTCTTCTGGACATACAGGCATTGATCTATGGCTTTCAGCACATGAGCATCTTAATTTTTCATGGTTAAACTTACCAGGGTCAGGCAACCATCAGCCAGCAGCTGGCGACCCATCGAAGACCAGGCATCGTTGGGGCCCCGGCTTAAAATGAGTGCCGTTTCGCCATCGACGTGCTTTTTGAAGCCTTGAGCTGTGGGTCTTCTTGGGTCATCAATGAAAGCTGTGCCAAATAGTTGCTACCGCGCTGTTATTATGGCGGCAATAGATGTAAAAGTTGGGAATCGTACTTCGTAAACTCGCATTAGCTGAATAGCCGCGAGCATACCGTCCTTGTCTTGCCTGCACGAATCTAAAGAAATAGCCATTTGCTGCAGCGCCAAGCCATATGCATGTTGACTCTTTCGCGTGAGATGCATGTCGTTGCTGTTGGCCCCAAGAGTAGCTGTGCTCAGTGCCATCGCGACATATTGGAGAGCGGGCTCTACCTGGCTTAGATCTTCATAAAGTTGCATACGCTGGAAGCTCGTTGTACCTGAAGCCTTGAGGGAGAAGCCATTACCCCCTGAGAGATAATCCATCCAGAAAAGTCCAGTGAACTTTTGAGTTCTGGCTGTCCTAACGAGTGAGTCATGCAGCGTTATTACAGATGAGCTGGGTGATTTTGAGATAGGTTTTGCATCGAGGCTGTCCTTTTGTGGTGGCTTGGTATAAGATGTTTGTGCTGGCCCTTTGCTGTTGAGCCAGATAGACTGTTTATCGTAGCCCTCACATGAGATGTTTAGAGCGATGCATTGACCGCAAAAGGGCATCTTTTTGTCACACTACAGAACAATGTCAACTCAGCGTTCGATCTGGAGGAACCATAAAGAGAGATAAGAGCTGGGACATGACTTACTCCTTTCTTGCGTTTGCGACATGTGATACATCCCTTTGATCTACCAGGAACACCCACCATGGCTTCGGCTTCAACTGAACCTTGAGAATGTTGTGAATTTACAAGGTGTCGTGGATTGCAGATTCAGCCCAGCATTGTATTTGTAGATAGTAGGTAGGCTGAGTTGGCGTCTGGACTTGGACAGCTGGGTCACAATCTAAGGAAACGAACCAATTGAGTTTTCCCAGCAGTTTGCCCTACGTGGTAATATGTACATAGTCTAGTCTAGCATGTAGATCTGGCGTTGGCATTTGCGTGTTTAAATGACGGCATTGACTTGTTGTGCCGGCGCAGATTGAGTCTCGATACAGTTTAGCGTAGTGAATCCTTCGCACACGTTAAGTCGCATTCGCCTTTCTCTGTAAGCGAATAACCTTTTTTAGTGGTATCGACATAGCATCACAGCCAATCAACGTGCATTGAGAGACGGATTTCGCTTTCCTGAGACCCTGAGACACGGGCATCATTTGAGGATTTGCAGGTGGTTTTGCTGATCCTGGTTTCAGTTATCATCACAGCCTGGATATCATTTCATCCCCACGCGTAACAAAAATGTATATATATCTTCTATCATCCTCTAGCAATACAAAGGGCCATGCTCATCACTCAACTACCAAACATTCATCACTTGACTTGACTATCTTCTCATCTTGACTTAGCCGCATTCCTATCTTGACTAGGTATCTACCCACTACACTATACCACCAACAATGGCAGCCCCAACACATCCTCCAGCAAACGGTTTCGTTGCCAAAGTCCGCAAGATTTACAATCCCATCGGTTTCTCCAAAGGCTACAACTTCGTCCTATGGTTCATCTTTGCTGGTACCATGCTCGGCTTCTCTCTCGCACGCATGATGTTCCTCGACTACTCAGGCGTTTACTGCAATCCCAACAGCCAAGGCAACGGAGCAAGCCCTGGCGAATGTTTCTCATACAAGAGCAAAGCTGTTTACCAAATCGGAATCAAGCTTCATCTCTACACCATCATCCCTGCCAGCTTCCTCGTTGTCTTTCAGTTCGTACCATTTATCAGGTACAAGGCTCTGCTTGTGCATCGCATGAACGGGTATATCGTCATAATTCTTGCTATCATTGGGACTGTAGGCGCCATCATGATTGCTCCTATTGCCTTTGGCGGCTCGCTTATGATCAGAGGATGGGTCGGAACTGTGGCGATAATGTTCGTTGGATCTCTGGCCTTGGCGATATGGAATATCAAGACGCTGCAACTTGAGCAGCATCGAGCTTGGATGCTTCGAGCCTGGTTCTATGTGAGTACTAAAGGCATTATCTCTGTCAAGTATCAGTCACTAATCTTATCAGGCTGGTTCCATCATCACTATCCGACTTATCATGATCATTTCCGCACTGGTAATGTCCAAGAACCCAAGCTTCCGACAACCTATGCAGTGCGATAAAGTTGCCACCTTTTACGACGATACAGCGTCCTTGGTAGCCAAATACCCTACCTGTAAAGACTTGGATGCCTGGGTAGCGGTGCAGGGCGACATGGGTGGTGAAAGTGCCGAGAACATCTCTGCGGCGCTTTCGCTTGGTTTCTCAATGGCCGTTTGGCTAGCACTGGCCATTCACGCTATTGGAGTCGAAGTCTATGTAAGTTACTCCATTATACCCCGACCCTCCATCTCTTGCTAACAACATCATAGCTTCAGTTGACACCCGCAGAAACGGAGCGCCTTCGTAAGATCTCCTATCAGCGCCAGCTTGAGAGGGGATTCAAGAACCCTGGAAGCAGTGGTCTTACAGCTGACCGGCTCGGTGATGCCGAGAAATGGTCCCTGGGAATTGACACTGTTGCTTGCCCGCCCACGAAGCGACTTGACAGCGATTCCTCAGTGCCTACTGTTTAGAGTTGTGACTCGCGTGGCACCGTTGAAGAGCTGTAGATGTTCCGAGCATCCCATGCTACATCATGTTCATAAACTGCACACGATGTCATGGGTGTATAATGCTTTTGTGCGCTTCCTTTATCCAGCAAAATTAGTTCAGCGAATCATGCAAATAAAAATAATTGATACTGCCTAAAATATTTAACGCTTCTCAAGAGGTCAATTGCAGCCTCGATTGGCTTGATTTAAGGGCTTTGCTTTTTGATGTAATTGCACTTGTGATTGGCTTGACTGTATGCTGTGAATAAACGCTTAAAAGTACTCAGCCCTGCAGGATCAATGCTGGTTTGCATCCCAAGACAAGATCAGAAGATGATAAAGAGAGACTAAACTGAGACCAAGGGCAATCGTGGTGAATAGCAGGGTAGGTCTAACCACACGGGATTGTGGAATCATCCAATCGATGGTCGTGCCACCAGAATCAAGACATTCATTTGTAGAAATATATGCTGCAATACATTGAAACCACAATGAGAAATTAATGACGAAGCTATGAAACAGATCTCTGATATGCTTTTCGGACAAAACTAAACAAAGTGACGACAAGAAAACCCCCATAAACTCATCATATCATTAACGTTACACCACCACATCAGTACTGCTCCTTCCTGTCCAACTTTCCTATCAGCTTTCCACCATCAAGGATACTTCCAAACATGGCAGCTTCAAACAAATAGTTAACCTGCCAAGCATGATGGTTTGCATGAGCAATCAGCCAGACCATCTCAAGTACTCGACCTTTAACGAAAAGTTTAGCCATTCTCAACCGCGATCCCTCGGCGAGTTCCAACTCGGTTGCTTCATCAACCTTGCCCCCACGAACATACGCTAGAGGTCCTGTGACGAGATACCACCAGAGCTCTTTGAGAAGTGGCTCTTCACGGTGACGAGCGAGGTGCTCGTGAACATGATCGCAGGTATCCTCCCCGCTACACGTATACTTGGCATCAAGAGGGCGACTGAAGCCAGTGAGACGGAACTTCTTGTCAAACACCTCATCGAAATCAGCCTCACTCTGAGGCTGAGCAGGGGCCTTTCTCGCCTTCTGCCAGCCCAGGAGGGCACGGCGGAAAAACATGTGTCGATCGTTCTGGATGTGCCAAGTGTAGAGAGCAGCGCACATTCTAGCAACAGGTTCGTGCCATCGCTGTGTGAGCATCCTTGCGCCCATTACAGCGTAGGCATCGTAGACCTTCCTCAGCACGTCTTCGCTAACAATTCCTGTCTCTGTGATGTCGGTGACGTTGAGGAACGAGTTCATGACCTCCGAGTTGACGAGATCACAACCCACGTCAACAACATCGGTTCCTGGAGAGCTGAAGACGAGATCTGCCATGACAGCTCCAGCATCAAATCCTCTGGCTGTCGCTTCCGCAGCCATGCCAAGAAGACTGCTCTCAGACAGCGAAACGATCTGTGCGGTCCGTCTGTCTAGCCGAGCAGATCGGCTGAATAGATGATCCTTATGCTTCTTCTCCAGGGCGATCTTACCCTGGATATATCTCTTGCCAATGGCGACGGCATCACGACGTTCTTGGCCACCGGGTGTTCGGAGCGCATGAGGATCGTTCAATCCTTTCTCCAGCAGTGGTTCAAGGTTGGGGAAAACGTAGTTGTAGCCATGCTCATAGTAAAAAGCCATGTCCGTGACATAGTTGGAGAACATGGTATTGGAGTCAGCGGCACCCATAAGAAGGCTAGCGATACCGCAGCCGAACAGGGCATTGGTCGTCTTGAGAGCTTCAGGCCAGTGCTCTGCGCCAAGAATATGGAGGATTTCTTCGGAAACAGGGCTCAAGCCAGCGCCCTTGGGTGGTAGGACGTTACCAATCGCATGCTGGGATTGCTTCCACTGCTCTAGCTCAGGTGAAAGTTTCAGCTGAGTAACCCTAGATCCGGAGGCAGAAGATAATGAACCAGATGAAGCCCCTGAGGATTCATCGATGTCTTCAAAGACTTCAATCACAAAAGTACTGGCAAGGTTGGATAGACGCTGTAGATCGTCTACGGTACCGCGACCGATGAGACTTCTCGCTTCAGCATATCCGATGTGCACAGGATGCTTGGCTTTGAAGTGTCGGTCAAGTAACCTTCCGATGCCACGGCCCCGGAGACCCTTTCCCCAGAAGTATGGGTACTGGGGAAGCTCAGGAGAAGAAGAAGAAATAGAAGGGTCCGAGTGTTTGCGGGAAGAGGACGATTTGACTTTGATCTTGAGCTCGTTGAGGTTAAACTCGTCCCAGTAGCTCTGCTGAGGCCAGGGTAGACACCAGGGGAAGGACATTGTGATCGACAAGGGGAAATTAGATCGCTGGTAATAGTGTAGATAGTTCACGATAGTGAGAAGTCTGAGCGTATTGATCCTTACTAGGGCGGTTTGTTGCTCTTCTTTTATATAAAAACCTCATCTGTTATCTGAGGGACAATACGACTTGGAAACCGTAGCTATAGTACCTAAAGGTATGTATTTGTCTGGGCGGAAACAATTATAAAATCGCCATCGCATACAAAATACCCGTCAACGTTGAGCCATGAAATCTTTCAACCATCTTGATTGTGTCTTGGTTAAGACACAAGAGCTAGCTAGGGGGGCCTAGATCCAGGAAACAGGGATGAACCAACGAAAGGTCTTCTGCGCCCCTCCCTGTCCGCGTTTTACGAACGTCTTGTCTAGGATGAGACCAACATGCAGTGACGATCGCCAGTGACTCCAAGGTGGTGGTGGAGTGTGAGACAGCATGTGTGTGCGCGTGGTCGAGAGGGTTGGAGCCTTGGAGGACCTGCAAAACTTCGCGTCAGATGTCTCACTATCATAGCCTCTCCTTTTGTTGGTCGGCGACACCCGACAGGTAATGAGGATTCTGAGATCTAGATGATTTTTTCAGGGTGTTGCAATCTCGGATTCATCGACAGGATAACTATCGGGAGAACGGGCCAGCAGATCGGGATTTGCGGAAGGATATGGATGTTGGCATGGGGCAAACCTGAACGTTGCATCATCAGGTTGCAATCACCAACATGCAGGTTAAAGTGATGGCGCCAACACGATAACTAATGGATACAGTGGACTTTGAGAGAAATAAACCCGTGGATTGGGCGTCTCGTTTATCACAGTATGGGCACTACCCGGTAGCTGATTTCTGGGACTATGCCGTGTGTGGTATAACCCGGCAGTTGAGTCTCCACGTTTAATGGAAGCCAAATTATTCTCGTGCTGATTTCCCTCACAACCATCTCCAATAAAACACTTGACAGGTTGGGAATCCATGTTTGATGTTGGGTCTTCCGAGGTAAAAAGGAGCATTCACATCAGCCAGTGATGATCTGCAGGCGGTGAGTAAGACATTGACTTGGAGCTGAACATTGTACGTAACTCACAAATGCCGCGTCTGGATTCAACGCCCAAAAAGGAAAAGTCGCATTGTCGTTATGGTGGGTAGAACATCTAGAAGCCTTGTCCTTTTTGTCTCTGTCCGTACAACTGAAAAAGGTGAGAAGTCGCAGGCTTTGATACAGCATGCATGCATGTCTCGCTTATAGACAAAGAAAAAGGGTAGGGCAGTCTTCATCACAGAGAGACATCTCACACCATCATGACGAATTGTTCCCAGTTTCTGTTCTCATCCTGTCACGACGCCCAATCTGGATCCATGTTAGCTTCACACGCTAATTTAGATGGCCCCTCCCTCCCTCAAAAAGCTCGATCATGGTCCTCGATAAACCCCGGGCCGGGCCTCTTCTCATTTTCGTCCAGGCCAGGGCATCGCCACGAGCGTTTAATCGACTCATGGCTGTAGACTTTATTGGAACAAGCCTTTTTCCATCAACGCAAACGGTCTAAAGCCAAAGTTAATCTTACACCGGGATTACGAAAGCCGTCGATTTTGTCTTTTTCACCTGCCGACGCGTTTCGCAGTGTCAGGCAGACAGGCAGTTTAGTCTAATCACCATGTACCAACCAGACCTGAGTCCAGGTTCATGTAGATAGGCTAATGGGCCTGACCCTGCTGAGCAAATCGGTCAATCATTGCCAGATTGCCATTCCTACCATGTCCAAACCCGGCATCGTAGTGGAACATATTGTATTGGGCCACATTCCACGGGCTTGGCGGTTTTTCTTCTTTTCTTTTTCTTTATTTCTTCTGCTTATCCGTTTTGCTTTTTCTTCTGGTTTGTTGGTTAGGCTCTTCCCGACTCGGTAAACTACGAAGAAAAACAAGTACTACTACTACTACCGTGTCTCTCCTGGTCTGGTCTGGCCTTGTCTTTTTTTCGTTCCCCAGTTCTCAAACTTGCAACATCCATCTAATCTGTACCCTCCCCCTCCCCTCCCTGCAGACTACTGCATACGACAAGTTGTGACCAACAACCCTCGAGCCAACCATCCACACTTACGCCAAGACATCACAAAGTCACTCACTTACTCCCCCATCCGACTAATGGCTCCATCCGACGGACTCTCTTCGATCCAATACCGCTCGGTTGATCTATCAGCCCGCGAAGTAAGGCTGCTAGAGCTGCAACCATCCCCCACCAACGACATCAAAGACCGCGTGGTCTGTCGTCTCATTCACGAGAAACTGACTGATTCTCCTGACTACATTGGTTTATCAGCCCTCTATGGTGACATCACAAATACCGAAACCATCATACTCAATGGCAACAAGGTCGCCATCCCGCTAGACCTTGCTGAGGCATTACGCTATGTCCGTGATGTCTTTCTAGGCAGGCGGATTTCCACTGCCCAATCTACTTCGGCACTTGACCTCGAACTGCAAAGAAATAACAATGATAACGCCACCGCCCAAGATCAACAACAACAACAACAACAACAACAAGACTCGCCGCCGCCTTCACCCACAACAAAGCGTCCCGGCTGGCTAAGGACATTTCTCAAGAAACTAGTCGATCCAGGCTCTTCCAAGGCAGAAAAGCTACCGCCCTTGCGCGTGTGGGTTGATCTGTTATGTATCGACAGACGAAACAAACGAGAACAGGCCGAGCGTCGCGCCTCCATGGCTCGCGCATACCGTCAAGCGAGGCTAGTGGTAGGATGGCTAGGCCCCAAGGACTCGACATCTGACCTTGCCATCGAGATCATCAGAGCGTGGGATAGTTGCATGCCTGCCAACTTCGGAGAACCCGGCGACCGCGAAGCAAACCCGAAGAACTACGCACCAATCCTTCAGTGGATGGGTCCAGTTGCTCATCTCAGCGACATCCCGGAGGGTATCACCGACCCAACAGAGGTACCCAGCTATAAAGCTATTTCCGGATTTCTCAACAGACCGTATTTCCGGAATACGTGGATACTTGATGACATCGCCATGGCATCGTTCCCCACGTTCATGGTGGGTGATGGCATCGTGTCCTGGATGCAGATCCTGCGTCTCAACCGCGTGAATGAGGATATCAAGGATCACGGCGCAGAGATGTTTCCAAGTGAGCTACGGCCTTTGCTCGAGTATATGCCTCTTGGTAGTGTCTATACCTTTCTCAAGGAGTTTGATCGGCGGCAGAAGCAAGATGAGAATTTTCCTCCGATGTGCTCTACGCCAGCCAGTTCTATACGGAGCTCTGTTTCGATGACAGCTTTGAAGACGAGGCATAGATGATACTAAAAGCCTCTACTATATTTACATATATGTTTTTCCCCGGGTGTTTTTAATTTGCTTTTACTATCAGATATAGCAATTGGCCTGAGGGTGTCATGCTACCATGTTTTCTTTTGTAGGATACCGCTTGGATGGTCAACTTAGCGATGTTGGTTATTATGCCTCTGAATAAAGAAATATCTCACACTACCCTGAACGACTTCTCATCGAGACGTATCTCATCTGGAAACATTTCAGTATTGGTTTGTAACAGCTGTACTCCGTGCAAGATCCTGACCAGCTTAGTGCTGACGGTTTATGTCCTGGCGGCTACGCAGCTACCTAGAACAATCTACAAACGCCACTCTGAGGGTGAGAACTTCAACAGTGAATAAGCACTCGCGAAGAACGAAGGCCTCGACTTTGAGCTCCTGCAGGTTGCAAATCACAAGTGACACGTCAGAAGATTCACTGTCGGTACGGCAAAAAAAGCCATTGTCGTCATGGAATGCCAAAATGCAAGGGAACCACCATCTTCTATTCCTCAGGTTTCAGCCACTTAGAAACTTCCCTGCCGTTACGCCACCGGATGTTGTTTGTCGACGCTTGCGGCGGTTTTTCAAACCCTAATTGGCTTACTTACGAACCTATTTTGTTCTAGAAGCCTAGACTGCCTTTCACTGGAATGCTGGCTGTGATCAGAATGTCACCATGGTTTACGTGTACATAGAGAAAACACTTCGAGAACGGAAAGGCTTACTACATCTGCCGTCGAAGTTACTGGTCGGATGCTATTGATTCATCGAGCTGCGCTGACTGATAGGTCAGTCAAATTCCTATTGTGTCGGACTTTTGAGTTTTGGGTAACTGAAGATCTCGAACTCGATGAGACGAAGAGAGTGGATGTAAATGTAGATCCCGTGGAAAAACCTGATTTTCATCATGTTACGCTAGTAATATGTACAGTAGTCTAATCGTTCCTTTTCTAAGTATTCTACTTCGTTTCCAAAAACAGAACGACGAGCATGCTTGTTTCCGATGTTCAACGGACAAATCACTTCCGGTTACATCTGCCAAGAATGAAGGCGCTGTAGTGGATGAAGCTACAATATTCTGCCCAAAAGATCAATCACCTTGGTCATGCTGACAGGGTACATCGTTGTTCCCGTTTTTTTATAGTTCCTGATAGTTCCCGTTGATCTTATCCGCGGCCGTTTTTGGGTTGTTGGTGGACATGTTGCCCGTTCCTGATTCAACTGGCATGAAAACAAAACTAGATTGGGTTTGGTCTATCTTGGGCTAATAACTAAAATCGACATTCGCTATGGGAGTCGCAGAATTCGGTGGAGTGTTCGAGTGCACCGAGTGCCGATCATTGCCTCCATCTTCTGTGTTTGGAGAGCTGGCATTGTTGGACGTCGAAGTAGCACTCTGTAGCTCGGCTGTTTGCCCATTGATTGCCCACCCAGTATTGCGCATCTCTTGAAAGCTCCAACTTGGATTGAAACCCGGGCTTTCCCATGCGTGTCCCACGCGCTCATACATCTCGTCAATCTGTTCCAGTGTCATCCTACTGGTTTCATACACCATGAACCAGACGAAGACGATAGCAATGATGCAAAAGGTACCCCAAATGAAAAAGATCTTCAACCCAAACGCATCAGCTCCTCTTCCCAATATGAAAGGAGGCGCATAAGCAACGGCAAAGTTTAATAACCAGTTCGCTGTGGTTGACACTGACATTGCCTTTGCGCGCAACTTGAGAGGGAAGATCTCTGAAGTAACAACCCAAGTAACAGGTCCCCACGAGGAGGCATAGAAGAAGACATTTATCGCACAGCAGACGATCAGCACCATGTTGGATGCGTTACCGAGATCTTGAGATGATTTCTCGTTTGCTGTGGATACGGCGCTGATTATGAACTGGCAAACTGCCATACCCAACGCACCAGCCATGAGAAGCTTCCGTCTTCCCCACGATTCAATAACGATGAGACCAGGTATCGTGCAAACACAATTGACGATAATCATGACGAGGTTGATGATGAAGGGATTGCTGACACCGGATCTACTGAAGAAGGTTGTGCCGTAGTACATGACGAAGTTGATGCCAGTAAGTTGCTGCAGCATTTGCAATCCACAACCTGTTAGGGTTCGATGCCAAAGGGAGGAGTTGCTCGTGAAAAGAGCTCGGTACGTATCATGGCCGAGTGTCATCTCATACTGATGGTTGGCGATGATCTCCTGTAATTCGTTCACAAGAGCAGGATGAGTAATGTCAAGCCTGCGGAACCGACTTAGGGAGATGCCAGCGGCGTCATTTTGCCCTTTTTTGACCAAAAAGCGAGGCGTCTCTGGGAGCAACATGATGCCGCATGCGAGGATAATACCGGGCACTAATTGCAGTCCTATAGGGATACGGTAGGCGGCTGCGCTGTTCATGCCTGCTGTGATGACGTTGATGATGGTTGCACTGAGAATTCCAACAGTGATGGAGAGTTGGTAAGCGCAGATAATGCTTCCTCGAATCCATTTCGGCGCCGTCTCAGACTGATAAAGAGGCACAAGAACTGACGTAGCTCCCACAGCAACACCCGCTAAGGCCCTGTAAAGCACCAACAGTCAGCAAGATAGAAAAGAACAGGCTGATGAGAGACAAACTTACCTGCCAACTAACAACATGGGAGTTGCTTGAGCACAAACCTGAAAAATAGCCCCAATACAAAACGTCAGAACAGCGAGAAGCAACGTTTTGCGTCGACCGATGCTATCACCAGCTGGAGCAGCAAGTATTGAGCCGATAACAGCTCCACCACTGAGAATAGCGACGATAAGAGACGAGTCCTTGGGACATAGGTCAATGTGGTCATTTTCATCTCTGCAGGTTTGATCGGTAGCAAAATCATTCTGGAAGACGTCCATAGCAAGGACGCCATTGATCACTCTGATTGGAGAGACGGTCCATTGTTAGTCAAGTTCCACAGGTGTATGTTATGTGTGTAGTAGTGTAGTGAAGGGAAGGGGTAACAATGATGAGGTCTGTGTTACGCGACGCGTCAGGAATTGAGTGATGAGGCTGAAATGGTACTTTTTGAGCTGAACCGAACCAGGTCGCGTCACACAAGCCTGTACTGCATTGCCGCAACGACTTCTCCAAAAGAAGCAACGATAGGTAGAAAACAGGATTTTACGAGAGAATAATTCGAGAAAGCTCAACTCACCCCACATCGTAGCCAAACAGCAAACCCCCTGAGGAAACAAACAAGCCGACAAGAATGGCGCGTATCGACGAGCCAGCAAAGTTCTTGGGCTTATGCCAGCCCATGGCGCGTGCCATGACGAGATATCATTGACCGTTAATAAATGAGTAAGAGGATTGTACTGCACGTTAGATACAAAACTTGATGCAAAAATTAATGAACGAACGATGCTTTTTTCAGAAACTTGAACCAATGGGGACGCCGTGGTACGATGCGGAGAAGCTAACTTGGGGCAAACGGAAGAAAAAAGACTCAGGACATGTTAGTCCTTCATTGGCCAGAGGCAAATCCACCATGACTCGACATAGTGGAGTTTGTCAATGGACCCTTGATGCGGTGCTTTTGATATGACAACAAGCTAAGGAGAGTGCGCGAAAAAGAGGAGATCATTTATGTGGAGGTTTAGAAAAAGACGCAAGTGGCAAAAGGAGAGGTCCTACCCGGGTTCGAACCGGGGACTTCGGAAGATGTTTTTGATAGGTCATCAAAATCCAACGTCCTAACCACTAGACTATAGGACCTTGGTCTGTATTTACAAGCATGCTTCCAAGACCAATATATATAGACTGAATATCTGACATCCTGCAAATCTTGCGAATCTGACTTTCCATTTGGCATAAGGCATTTCAACCCGAAACCTTTTCTCATTTTTCTGGATGGTCTTCCTTTTTGAAACTGGTAGGTGAAGGTTTCCCTGCGAGCCAACTTCTTGGCTTCTCGTTATCACGCATTAGTCAGTCACTACTTGTATCCCGTTGAATTTTTTGAGCCATAGCGTGGCTCAGGGTAGGATGTACCATCAACACTCAATTCAACAGACAATAATTATTGTGCATTTCCACGAAATTGTTTGCTAGTGGTATCACGCATGTCATCGAAGTTTACAAGAGGTGGTATATTGTAAATTTGTCTTGACCTCTAAAACTCAACCTATATCCTTCCTTGATAATACGCCACGTGGAAATGTTTGATAGATATCTTTACAGTCTTTACCAGTGCACAATCTTCAAAGTCTTCGACTTTCTTTACCACAAGTCCAGAAATCTCAGGTGTAACCATAGCAGGTAGTTAAAGTGATCAGATGCATAAAAATGAATTTTATCTGGCACCAGGCTTAGCCCCCTCGTAGCCCGTCTAGTAAAACTTGCGGTCATCAAAAGGCTCAAACTTTTCACTGATAATCTTTCTTGTCAACTCCATCAATTGATCACCAAGTTTTTCGTCCTGCGATTTCTCATTTCCTGGCTCTGGCACAGCAGGAGAACAGATATACTGACCCGACTTGTCAGTTATCGTCGCGGCGTAAACTGCGCCCATCGCGCCTTGGAACTGGTCCTTCTTGAAAGGCTCCATGCCAACTGACATCGCGTATCCAGCAAGAGGGTACCTAAGACAATTTTTAGTTACCTATCAGGCGTATAAGGAAACGCAATGCACTACGTACGCTTCATGGATGTGCTCCAAACTCTGTCTCGTGCTGACGAAGCCAGGATGGGTACAGTTCATCAGAATCTTGGGCGAGCCTGCCTTGGTCACGTTACGATCAAAGTAGCGAGTATAGAGCATGTTTGCCAACTTGGATCGTCCGTACTGAGGGTTTGGTCCAAGGTCAGTGTTAAGCTCATCCAGGCTCTCAAATTTGACGTCGCTAGGGGCACCCTGATGGGCATTAGAAGCTTGGTTCACGATCCTCACGGTGCCGTGTTTCTCGGAAGTCTTTTTAAGGAGATCGAACAGATAGGAAGTGAGAAGTACATGACCAAAATGGTTCGTGGCCATGTGTAGATCGACGCCATATTGTGAAATCTGGTACGTCTGAATGCCCCGCCCAGCGTTGTTGACGAGAATATCAAGACGATCAGTTGAATTTTTGATGTAATCGGCAGTCTTCTTGAC
Organism: Fusarium palustre; assembly: GCA_014899045.1. Classification (NCBI taxonomy): domain Eukaryota; kingdom Fungi; phylum Ascomycota; class Sordariomycetes; order Hypocreales; family Nectriaceae; genus Fusarium; species Fusarium palustre. The sequence goes on from JAAVUH010000225.1 coordinate 50,932, forward strand.
CTCGGCCCAGTTGCTCAGATCGCACTGCAACCACTCTGTGCGGTCTGCCTTTTCTTGTCCGAGTTCTTCGGCTACGGACTTCTTGGCGCTCTTAACGACTTCCTCGTCCAGTGAAAGGATGAATACTTTGCTGATGTCGTGGGAAAGGAAGGTATGAGTAACACCGTAGCCAATGCCTTCGCTTCCACCGGTCACAAGAGCCACTTTACCAGATAGGTTGGGGGTTTCCGAGAGGGAGAATTGGTGGGTGGCGAGTTTTTCCGCGGGACCACCAAAGTTCTCGGCGATGGTGTTCTGGAAGAGTCAACAACAATGTTACGATATAGACCACTGGATAGTTTACCTTGGCGTTGTCGACGATAGAAGCCATTGTGTTTGTCTGTGTCCTTCTCCAAAAAAGACAATTGTTCTGTAATTGTACAGTTGGGAGTTTAGTCAACAAAGGAGTTCGAGTAGTGCGGTTCAACAGCCCTGTGGAAAGTCCTCTGCCGGCGGATATGTTTATGGATTTCATTGAAGAATGAATAAAGAATTTAACTGTACTGGTTATTACTGCTGGTGAAAATGCACATATACTGTCTGATATGAGAACCATGAATCACCACTTTCCTCTGAGTCAATGACGTATATATCACAATAATGACGAGGATTACTCTTATGCAGCGATATGAGACATACTCGCCTGTGGCTTGTCTTTAACCTTGACTTTCTATTTTGCTTTTGTTTGGTTTTCCACGTGTTGTGTTTGTCTTTCCGGAAGAGGTCAAGGTACATTGAGTGATAAGGTTAAATTCGGTCATAAATCAACTACCTATTTAGCCTCAGGCACGTAAACATCACTATATCTCTGATCCAGTTCAGTCGCAAACATCTCCTCCACCGCCTTTCTCATAATGTTTCCCTTTGCAGTTCTCGGCAAAGTCCCCTTCTCTGCGACAAGAATAAGACACACATCGTCGATCCGCTCATGGGCGTACTTTCGTCGATGGAACGGTGCAATGCGCCGAAGAATCTGCCGCTTGAACACCAATAGCCCATCTCCATCCGCCTGCAGAATGTCATCATTCTTTGCTTCGACCACCATGGCTGGCGAAGGGCGTCCAGAGCCAACAACAGAGACAGCGCTGATGAGATCGCCTTCGCATACTTGTATCGCTTCCGACTCGAGAGAGCCTGCGTCACAGACTAAAGCAAGCTGCATCTTGATCCTGTCGTCAACTCTACCTTTAAAGACATACTGATCGACATCAACTTGTTCGAAGAGATCGCCGGTGTGGAACAGGCCGTCGGATTTGTTTCTAAGAGAAACATGAGGACAGTCGTCTGCCTCTGCTGGAACAATAAGCTCAAAGAGTTGATTCGGCGAAGATGAGAATTCACCCAAGGGGACAAACAGACATCTCGACTCGGGGAGTGGCGACAAATGTGGCGATGTCAACGAGGAAACCATTGACAGTCCAATTTCTGTAGAGCCATAAAGATTTATAAGCTTCAACCCATTTTGGTGGGCCCAAGCCTCATCTCTTGGTTCAATGACCTGGCCAGCAAAGTTGATTCTGTCAAGGCTTTGGAGCGCTTTAAGGAACTGGCCGCTCTGACGTGCCTCTTGCAACATCCCTGATAATAGGGCAGGGAAGGTGTTCAATATGGTTAGGCCTCCCTTGGAGATCATGTGTTCGAGCTCGGAGTTTGAATATGGAACACTAGTAGGTGGAATCAAGCAACCCCCACTCGCCAATGTTGCTGACAGATTGATCGTGTTGCCTAAATGAGTATACGAACCCCTGGGGCACAGTTGAGTTACAAGTCTCGAAGGATGCAGATAAGAACTTACATGAAAGACGCAACAGAATCTGGTTTATAGTTTATACCCATATGCTTTCGGATCAAACAGTCCATCCATCGCACTGTCTGAGGAACCAATTTCGGCACCCCCGACGTTGATCCTGACGTATGAAAGATAACCAAGACTTTATCGCCATCGGTAGACGTAGTCGTGCCGAGTTGCACGTCAGTAGGGCAATAGTCTTGCGACACCGTAGCAGTAGAGAATTTGGGCATTTGACATTCCTTCACCAAGGGCTCGCAAACCGGATCGTACAACAGAGCTGCTGCGTTGCTGTTGCCAAGAAGTTCATAGACAATGGAAGGATCCGTCATTCGAATGGAGAACAATTGAGGGATGAATCCAGCTCTTTGAAGCGAGAGATAGTGCAACAAGTCCTCGTAAGACCACCCTCTTATCCTAAAGAGAATTAGATGAGACTGGCCAGAAATACTGGGTAGATTTACCAAAGCCCGACCACAGCGCCCTTTGTAATGCCTGCTTTCGAGAGTTCTGCGATCCACTTCTTGGCACTATTATTGATATTTTGCCAATGCGTCGCGTAGGAAACTGTTTCGAATTCATTATTTGTAGATTCAGAGTTCACGTGTCTTATGGCTGGAGAATCGCCATGAGACTGCGAGAGCGACTCGATTACTGAGAGTGGCGTATAGAATGCTCGCATCCTGATCAATTGTATATTAAGAACTTCTTGGCCATAAAAGTTGATCAATGGCATGGTCTTATAGTCTTTTCGAAGGACCATGACTCCAGACAGATCTACCGTCTTAACTCGTGTAATTGAGCAACGCGCTTAGATACCGCTAGCAACATCGTATACGCATAACTGGTCACCCAGCTAATAAGAAGTGGCGGTTTGTACTATCTAAGCCCTTGACCGAACGAACAATCCTCCTGGGGATCCACTCGCGTTACCCAATTTCACGACTTGATACGATAGTCTCACTCAGCACAAACATGCCGTGTGTCAGTCAAACCCGTCTGTGAGAATTTAGGGCGAGAAGGATGAGAGGAGGATTCGATCGTCTCGGCAACACGGCATTGTGAGCTCTCGCGTAACTCAAAATAAGACTATGTAGTAGCTCTGCGACTGTTTATTCAGTCAGGTCACCCTGTTGACATTTGGTACGTTTTGGGTAACGATCAGACAGTAATGGTCTTGGACAAAAAGGCTGTGGGACTTCAAGAATGCCTTGTTTGCTTTCCCTCTTGCGCATTTGTTGTTGAGGTGATGATATTGCGAACCACCTGGCGAACTACCTACTGATATATACATGTGTGTTTTCACTGCAATTTTAGTCCATGCCAAAGCAATATAGGTTTCGACTCGAAAAGCCAGACAAACAGGACTTAGTAGAGAGGCGCAGCAGGCCCGTCAAAAGTTCGTTCGCTGAGCCACACACAGAGCCCATGTAGTCCACTTCGGAGCTGCGGATTACTACCAGGAAGGGAAGTCATTTGAAGACCAGAGGCACAGCCATAAAAAATATGCATGGGGAGTGGAATCGTCTTACATAATTATGTAGCTACACACAATAAATGTCTCAATCCGCCGACGTAGAAGTTATCAATCTGGAGAAAAGAGGCAGCCACCAACAAAACGCCTTTTGTACGGTCTTCAAGCTCATTAGGCTGATGTTCGTTTCTTGGTGTAGTAGACTACCATGTGTGGTTTCTTTCCCCCCACTGTTTTTCACTACAAAGCAAGTACATGTTCTCTAAGCAGAGTAGCGGAGTAGCAGTGTCACAGCATAGACCATATCACATCGTTTTACTTGAAAAGCCCCAGAATCTAAATGAATGGCCCTTCGCTGTCTCGGTCACAGTGCATGTGAAGCTGCACGGCCCAGCTTGCATCTTGGTGGTCAGCAATCTGCTGATTCTTGCGTCTCGACAGCCTCAGTTTGTAGACGCGAAAAGAGATTCCCTTCTAACGGCTGTCAATTCATTTTGTATAAAGAGCCATAGCTTTGGATGAACAATTTATAGTGCGCAACCGCTATGGTAGCTCAATTGTGGTCGTCTCGGTCACGAACTAGCAGCAAAGCTATCGTGTTGTTCACCTCTCCCCACGAAACGTAAGACGTCCTATGGCCACCACGTAGGGTCACGTTCACAGGTCATAGGCATCCACCCACAGCCACAATGCATACACTAATCCTGTTTCTCTGTTCAAGTGACCACTCAGGTTCTCTCAAAATGTCTCTTTAAAGCTGTGCAGCCATGCACATGTAAACTCAACTAATGAAAGACGTTGTGTTCGCAGCCCGATCTAAACTCCCAATAGAAGAGCGTAACAGAATACACAAGGCAAATCTTTGTACACGTAAACACTGGGCGAACTGGGCAGCGACAGCAGAGCCTCATTAGGCTTAATTGTTGGAAGTTGGGAGGTTTGTACTGACAGGTTCATGAGCTCATTCCATCCTTTCCTAACAAAGCTAGCTGTGTCTGTCATTTCTTCCCAAAATCATCTCTAACGTCATTAAGTTTTCTCACGATTTTATATCTGAGTTATGGATATTGTTTCCATCGACTCCCAAAGTCCAGCGAGCCCTGTCAAGACCCCAGACCAACACCCCGAGGCGCATCGTGATGGCGTCATCAACCCCGCAGCAAAGCAATGGCCTGGGCATCAGCGAAGGAGGCCCAAGCCGACGCGTTGAAGATGATCGTGCGCCATATCAAGAAGATCCGTCAGATAATGAACAAGGGAAAAAGAATACCAGACAACGAGGGCCACCTCGGCGGCATCATAAGAAGCCGCCGAGACAGCAAAGAGCATACTCTACTGACAATCATTACGCCGGTTACGCTGCCGATGTTCAACCTAGCTTTTTTGAAACCTCGTACGGACCTGGACCTCGAGGTGATGATCGTTACCGCCACAGCACTGAACCTTACCAACAAGACGCAAGCCCATGGTATCCTCAGCCAAGCCCTGCAGGGCCCTCTACCTATCCTGCGAATTATGCTGGTTCATACTCCTACCCTTCTGACACTTACAGCTACTTTCCTACCACTTCCCCTCCAATGATACCTTACTCACAACCAGGACGATACAGCCAAACTCCAAACAGCCAGCCGACGATGGAGTTTGACGAAGACTACACCACAGCCGTTATGTATGAACCTCCACCACCTGTGCCTCCATATCCCAAGTATCCCACTCGAGCACCCAGGCGGCCTCCTCCTCAACCACTGGCTTCCAGACAGCCAGCCTCCAGTCCTGAATATGCCATGAGAGGTGCGACGAGAGAGATTCCTGAGCGGCTGCCAAAGAAGAAGCCGTCGAGCCGAAGAAAGGACAGCACCTCGTCATCAAACGATCAAAGAACGATGCTGATCATGGGTCAAGTCCTGGAAGGACTGAATGGCCTCCAAAGACAGCTTGAGGATAGATCCTCCGAGGTCAGATCTGATCCAGGAAGATTTTGGCCACCTCGTCATCCCAGAAGTGTAGCAACCACAAGCCAATATACTTTGGATGAGACAAGATCGCTTGATGTCGAGAGGCAAGAACGAGATCACTTAGTGGGTATTATTAATCGACTACTCGAAGATAGAGAGAGACAAGGCTATCGAAGTCCGCATTTACAATCGCAGAGAAGAGACATAGCCGCCCTAATCGAGGACAGCCTTGGTTTGAATGAGAATGAGATGAACAGAGCATTAGTCAGGCATAGCGATAGCAAGGAGATCGAGTCCAAGCTCGATACTATTCTGGATCTTCTAGTCGAACGCCGATTGAATAACAGCCAAACCCCTCGGCCATTCTTGCAGACATACCATGGGCAGAGACAAGACCGCCAAGCCCCAAGAGGAGATCAAACAGTTATTTCTATCAGCTCATCAAGAGAGCCCAACATGCGAAGGCATGTTTTGCAACGTCGTGCAACTGTCGCTCAACCTGTGACCGGAGAACGGCAATATGTTCAGCATCATACAGCACATTCATCAAATCAGGCTCGTGTTCGAATGAGGGCCAACAAAGCAGCAGGCCCGGCAGCTGAAGATTCAGATGGTGAGCCAGAGGAAGACTACGATCTGTTCCAAGGCTATGAGACACAAGACAGTCCTCTTCAAGAAGACCTTCGAGCCAGACGCCTAGGTCTTGCACGAGACATGGAGGACGACAACCCTAGGAACGGAAGAGTACCAGAGCAGCAGCGCCGCAGCAATATACGAGGTATTAGCAGGAGACTATCGGAAGGTGGGGAGCAAAAAATGAGACCAAGATATTACGCCACTGTTGAGAATGCGGATGATGATGATGATGATGATGATGATGACGAAGATCAAGTACCAATTCCAACTCGCTCCTCAATGGCGCATAGACCAAAGGTTGAGCAGGGAGAGAAGAAGATACTACATGTACCTGATCCACCTGTTTCTATTACTGGGCAGAGGAGAAGGGGGTCGAGGGTAAGGTTTGATAGTGCATGAGACTGTATGATATATGATGTTATTTATGTACGATTTATGATAGTTATACTGAGCAACGATGGTTGATTTACTGTGCATGGAGAAGACCCTGTTCAAACGTGCAGCTTTATTCTGATCTACGGACTGTAAAGTAGGAGCGCGAGCATGCTGACATACACTTCCCTGCCCTAGTGAAGTTGTCAAACACATTGAACTGATTGTTCAACGAATTAGGCACCGGGATGTGAGCCACTTCAATGGTCGGAAACTCCGTCGGCTTGGTTACCTAACGTTATAAAGATGAAGCATGGGTTACATTAGTAAGGGATAACGTTAGTAAATGCAACCAAGACAGTACCCAAGACTAACAATATCGTTATAGGCCAGTGATAGCTTATTCTGCGGGGCTTCAAGTTCAATCCAACAATGCACTTGAGACTAGCCTAGGTATAAAACTACTCCTCCAGCCAAATTTTCAGATTTTGGCTCCCAGAATAATATAGGTCCCAAGTAGTTTCATTCATTTCACATACTTCATTCATACAAAGCAATCGTCTAGATTAGAATATTCAGTGTACAAACAACATGGATCGTCCTAATAAAGCCATCTACATGCTTACCGGGGGGAAACACGAGACTCGTGTGATTCAAGAACCCTACATACCTCGAAGCGCACAATCACTGGTTGACGTACAGTATTCGGGTATCAATCCTGCCGACACTCGACATATGTACATGAATATGACGAACTATGTTGCTGGTTATGAGTTCACTGGAACCATCAAGCAAGTTGGTCCCAAATCCCCCTTTAAGATTGGCCAAGATGTTTTCGGCATTTCCCTTATGTATGACCGTCGACCCAATTATCTCGGCGCTCATCAGAGATTTCTGCTTGCAGAGCCGTTGATGACTTTTCTGCGACCAGAACACCTTGACCCCATCACGGCTGTGACGCTTCTTGCCGGTGGGGGGACGGCGCTGGATGGACTCTTCAATGTACTGGGATATGGGTTTCCACTAGCCGGTATCCCAGGTGATGACCCTAAAGATGAACCAATTCTCGTCTGGGGAGGTGCAGGCAGCGTCGGACAGGCCGCGATCCAGCTTGCTAAAGCAGCAGGCTTCTATCCGATCATCACGACTGCCTCAACACAAAACCACGAGGTGTTGAAGGAACTCGGAGCGAGTCACACATTTGACTACAAGAGTCCAACAGTCATACAGGACATTCGCACCTTACTTGAGTCTTCGGGCTGGTCCTTGAAGACTGTCTTTGACGCAGTTTCTACAGGTCTAGGTGTTTTCGAAGGCCTCACCGAAGAACAAGAAGAGGAAGTTCAGAAAAATTATAACCAGAGTTCATCAGGCATGGCTCGTCAATGCTGCGATCCCAAGGTCCCATCAAGCGCGCTGCGGCTGACTTCGGTTCTTCCAGTCAAGAAAGATCCAACCTATGCATTCTGTCTCAACTTTCGCCCTATAGAGGTGATGTTCATTGGCAATGAAGGAGCGGAGTGGAGTGAAGAATTCAAGCAGGCTGAGTTAGCCAAGATGAAAGCTTGGCAGGCACGCATTGAGAAAGGAATTGCATGGCTGGTTGAGCATCATGTAAAGTACTGGCAACCGCCCAGGACCAGGGTTGTCAAGGGCGTCGAAGAAGGTCTCCAAGGGATTCGTGATGTTTGGCAGGGCAAAGTAAGCCGTGAGAAGCTTGTTATTGACCACCGTGTTTGAGCGGTTGATGGATTCTTCTTGGTATGAGCTGAGTATACAGCAGAAGGGTAGAAGCACTATTATCCAAAACCGAGGGGCATGATCACCCTTTCCATAAAATTCCTAAAGACCCAAAGTGAATTATTGTCTGAACCCTACTACGTCTTATCAGAAACATTCTGTTTGATGATAATAGTCACCAATTTTAATCACTATCCTGACTAGCAATGGTCGACATCTAGATATGATCCATGTTATTGTTGTAATGACCGAGAGGACGGCATGGCCGTTACTTGTCACTGCAAGATAACAGTTGCAGAGCATGAGTCTGGAGGATCATGAAAGATGTGAAAGTTCAGTTCTCGGGCCGAAGTCTGTCCGAGTTTCCATTGATATGCCCCGATGTTCAGGGGCAGCATTCCCCCGGAATTACGCGAAGGCTACGGCTAGACTTGCCAGACTCACATATACAGTGGGTGCATGGGATGGATGCTCGGAAAGCCTCGTTATGAAACAAGGCCCTCTCAATTTGCGGGTCAAGGGAGAATCTCACCGGTTTAATCCCTATCGTTTTCGTCGTTGTCATAGGTGTATAGATTGCTGGACAGTCTTCCTTTTCGCACCTTATCTGAAGAACAGAAAATAAGACTAAGTCGGATCAACGGACAAGAAAATGTTCTGACAATGACACAGTCTCGACAATAGCTGAATCCCGGCGTCCCCGAGAGTAAGACACTGACAGACTAAGAGACGGCAGAGCCGCAGTAGCACTGCCTTTAGCATACCGCAGTATGACGTGACTTTGCGACCTAAGGCCCGCCATTTATTAAGCGAGTTACTGTACAGAAGCCTGTTAATGCGTGGTAGTGTGGTTGGGGTTTTCTACGAAGTAGGCTAGAACTCGGTGATCGTTGTATTGCACTAAGTCCAAAATCCAACAATATTACAGCGACTATCAATATCACAAATGCCTCTATGTTCAAGGACTAACCTTGACAAATGGGCAATGCTGGCATTAAAACAGAACCGCCCTGTTTCAAAACCCCAGACTTTGTAATATCTCTTATGTAATTCGGGAAGTACAAGTAGATACCGTTATGGAGCCGGCGTTCCACTCCGTGTTGCATTCAATGGTCTTTCTGTTTCTGGGGTACGGAGCACTGAAAACATGACTCGACATAAAAGGTCATCAGTTACGATCCACAAGCGCTTTGGGGCAAAATGGCAAAAGATGAGAGCATGAATGATGCGGCCGGGCCTTCTAGAAACTTTCCATGCAAGGCATAACGCAATCAAAGTGCGAAGATCTTCTGAGAAGGGAGAAACCGCTCAGCGTTGCAACGCTACACAAATACCTCATACTGTACTGCAAGGAACAACCCAAGAACAGCCAAAGAGAACCGACAGAACTAGCGGCAAGACATGCATGTCTTGTCAGATGAGCCAAGACGTCACCAAGCGATTTTATTAGATTTATCCGTCTCTACGATTCGGGTGACCGACCACGTCGGAGGCCGGGCATGGTGTGCGCTAGCGTGATCGGCAATAAATGCCGTGATACCGAACCCAGGCGATGATCAGCATAGAAATGATAAACAAGAGGAAGGAAGGGAGATAGAAATGGAAAGTAAAGTTACAAAGACAGAACGGGGTGGATCTTTGAGTTTCTCTATCTCAACTTTCTTTCTCTCGTTACATTTTACTAGAGAGACTGATGCATCAAAAAGTTGGAATATTCCCTGACATCGCCGTGCGCTATGTCAGTTTCATGAGCACTGTACCGTAAAATCAATACACGAGTAAGAATGGAGGCCGCTATGAGCGCCAATATGACTGGATCTTATGATGTTAGCTTACAGGGACGGTGGCAATGCGGATAGCCCGAAGGCTCTCAAAAGGCAACTCGGCTACAGTTGCACTTGTCTCGATGGTAATCCATAGTTACGTATGAAAGTATAATCGTTTTTTGGACCGTGTCCTTGGCTCCACCAGTTATCGTGTAGACGTTTCGATTTGAGTTCTTTGTAAGTGTCTAGTAATAGTGACATGCGGGTTTACTGCTATCTCTTTTTCTATCCACTTTCGTGACTGGTCACGGTGCATTGTTTTTGGTTATTGCGCAGGTAAACGTGACAGCGTTCGTCATATTCCACTCTTTGATATCCACAATAGACAGTCCTGCAGTCTCGTCTAGCTTATCTCCGTCCATCACAATCTAGCAGGGCTATAGATATTATATCGCGCACTTGACAATTGGTCCCCTTTCTCCCCCAGTCCCCGTTGCACTAAACCAACAAGATCGTCCGGGAACTCGCAATCCACAACACCGATCCTCTAGATACGGACATGATAGGATTATGGAGCCACTGTGGAGCAGGGATAGATAGGAATAGAGCCTCGATCGAGTATAATCCGGGGAAATCAGTTTCTTGTAGTCATAGAAAGACCGCATTTATAAGGTCATGACGCCTCCCTTGTTTCTTGGGCTCCATCTTCCCCAGATTCCAAGACTCTACTCGATCCATTTTCTCCTCGTTCACCCTTACCCTGGCTTGAGCTTTACTGTGCAAAGCTTACATGCACAACTAGTTGAACAGCCAAATCTTTCAACATGGCGCCTTCTAAAAAAGAAGAAATTCCTTCAGACTTGGAAGGAATTCAACGATCAAACACAAACTGCTCCCAAGACGAAGGAACCTCACAGCGCATCGACGATGCTGTCTTTGGCGAAGTTTCAGAGGATGGCCCTAATTACCGCAACGTACGTTTCACGCCCTGGTCTCCCTACCACTAAGGACAGCAGGCTCACACTTCATACAGGTCGGATGGATCGCAACAGTCGCGTTGATGACAAAAACTCAAATCGGCCTCGGCGTTCTATCAATCCCTCAAACATTCGATGCATTGGGCCTAATACCCGGAATTATCTGTCTCATCGTAGTGGCCGTCATCACAACATGGTCAGATTATATGATCGGCGTGTTCAAGAGGCGCCATCCACAAGTTTATGGTATTGATGACGCTGGATACTTGATATTCGGAAGAATTGGTCGCGAGTTTCTTGCAACCGTATTCATGCTTTGTGCGTAACATACGACTTTCCTGTGACCCTTTTACTGACGAGGATTCTAGACTGGATCTTTGTAGCTGGCTCGGCGATGCTGGGTATCTCCATCGGCCTCAACTCTGTTTCTTCACATGCGGCTTGCACAGCTGTTTTCGTGGCCGTAGCCGCTATTCTCGGTTTCTGCTTCGCGAGTATTCGTACGTTGGGTAAGATCGGATGGCTCGCCTGGGTTGGATTGGTCTGTATCATGACAGCCAGTAAGTTTTCTCGCCTCCAAGACTATACGAGGCTTTTCAAAAGTCGCAGTGTAACTGACAGTCTTTATAGTCTTCTGTGTCACCGTGGCCGTTGGTGTTCAAGATCGCCCTGCAGCTGCTCCAAGCCCTGAACAAGGCCATTGGCAATCTGACTGGAAGCTGTTTAACCATCCGACCTTTGTTGACGGCATCACAGCAGTGTCATCACACATCTTTGCATTCTCTGGAACGCCCGCCTTCTTCCAAATCGCTGCTGAGATGCGTGAGCCAAAGCACTACACCCGTTCCCTTATAACTTGTCAGTCAATCGTGACAATCACATATATCACCATTGGTATTGTGGTCTACTTCTACTGCGGTTCCTACGTTGCATCTCCCGCCCTGGGCTCAGCCGGAGCCCTGATGAAGAAGGTCTGCTATGGCTTTGCCCTCCCGGGATTGATTGTGACTGCCATGCTTATGACCCACGTGAGTGCCCCTTGTTCCTCTCTTCTGTGACACTCAGACTGACGTGACAAAGATTCCTGCCAAGTACATGTTTATCCGTCTGTTGCGCGGTACAAAGCATCTCAACTCCAATGGTGTGGTGCATTGGGCTACCTGGTTAGCCTGCACCGGAAGCGTCACTATCATTGCGTACGTTATTGCCAGTGCTATCCCTGTTTTTGGCGGCCTCGTATCTCTTATTGGTGCTCTTCTTGGTACCATGATGTGTTTCCAGCCTTATGGCTGTATGTGGTTGTACGACAACTGGAACAAGGGCCTGAAGAACAAGTCACTCAAATGGTATCTCATGGTTGGCTGGAGTATCTTTGTTATTGTTGCTGGCACGTTTATGATGGTTGCTGGCACTTATGGCTCCATAGTTGGCATCAACAATTCGTTGAAGGCCGACGGTGGAACGAGCCCCTGGTCTTGCGCTGATAACGCCAATTCTGCTGGCGGCGCTCACTAAGTCGAACAGGATGTGAGTTGTTGAGTTTAGGACAAGCTTCTGATAGTTCGGAAAAGTGCACTTGGGGCTGGTTTCTCAGGTTGAATGATTTTTAAGTTATAGTCTACACTCTATAGAAGTATGAGGACTGTTGAGTTCCAATCTATTGGGCTTCGTTCATGAGGCATATATATAGATCTTTGTGTGTCGGGTCTGATGGAGAGAAAGGAAATGCTTTTTTTTTGTAAACAAATCAAGCATAGAAAAAGCAAGGCTGTTCTTATAAAATAACAATAAAATACCCATTTATATTCGATTCCCATCGCATCCATGCTTTCTTCCTGTAATGTAGCCCATATAAACAGCATCTTGTGGTGATGATAGAATATGTTGCGGATACCAATAGACAAGTAAACTACTACACATAATGTCGAGATTGCTACTGATGGCAGATGCTAATATAAAATACATTGAATATGTTTTTACTGTATAAAACCTCTAATGAATCATAAATACACTCACCAGCGTCTGAAATGCCGGTCCATCCGCTTGCAAGCCTCACCCGAAGAACCCAGCGTCATCAGATGCCAAGACGCTTATGTAATGATGTCATGGAACCCTTGTATTTGGCGTCGACGTTGGCGCCGTAGGCATCCACTATCAGGGTCGTCAGCTGCTCAAGAGAGAAAAAAAAAGTCGCTGACATTTTTGCATCATCTGAGTCACGTCATTCAACAACCGACGATAAATCATTTCTACAGCCTTTCCTCCAAACAACAAACGACAATGAGCTTTGTGAGGGCATTCTCGTTCCTCACGGCTGTGAGTCTGGTGACCTACACTCTTCTTTCAATAGCGACGTCATTCGGACCCGCTGAAATGCCCGTCTTCGACAAGAATGAGACTGTTCGTGATATCCCTGCGTTTGGACTGGGGACTTGGTTAGCTGGAAAAGGACTGGTAAGATCTCTTGTTGGACCTACAACCAATAATAAATACTGAAGAGTCGCATAGGTTGTTCCTGCTGTAGAGTACGCTCTCAAAAATGGCTATCGCCACATCGATACTGCCTTTATATGGCGCAACGAAGAAGAGGTTGGCAAGGGTATCAAAGCCTCAGGCGTGTCACGCGATGGAATCTGGGTAACCGGCAAACTGTGGAACACGGATCATCGTCCTGACCTAGTACGCAAGGCTATCGAAGCCTCCATCGCGAATCTCGGCGTTGAGTATCTGGACCTCTATCTCATCCACTACCCTGTGGCATGGATTCCTGAGACCCGAGAAATAGATAACAAGACTTCTCTCGTCGAAACATGGAAAGCTATGGAAGAGCTGGTTCGCGCTGGTCTGACGCGTCATATCGGCTTCTCCAATTTTGCCCCAAAGGACATCAAGGAGATACTCCAGATTGCCAGCATCCAGCCCTATGCTCACGAATTCGAGACACATCCCTATCTCCAACAACAGTCTTTTGTCGACTTTCACAAAAAAGAAAACATCAAGGTGATCGCCGCATCACCCCTTGCAAACACAAATCCGACGTACGGCGATAAATACCCGAGCATTCTACGTGATGATTTCTGGATCAAGCTCGCCGAGGAGAAGAACGCGACAGTTGCACAGACGATTCTCGCTTGGGGACAGCAACGCGGGACGATCGTGATTTCGAAGAGCACGCACAGTAATTATATTGCCGAGAACTTGTGTTCTCAAGATATCAAGTTTACCAAAACCGAACTTGAGGAGGTTGCGAAACAAGACAAAAAGTTGAGGCTCTTGAATCCAGTTCACTGGGGGATGGATCTGTTCGAGGGTCTAGATGCCGGCGCTGCTGAGAAAGAGGAGCCAAAGAAGGAAGAGGAGGAACGCAATTTGGACTTGTGATTAATATTTGGACCTCACGGAAACGAACTGCGACATTTATAGACTAGTGCTTTTGGTAATATTAATAGCGAAGCGAAAGAACGACTTGATCAAGACTTACCCACGCTTAACATGTTGAAAGAGCATTGCGATTGGTTAGCTAGATTCTGGCTATCTGGCCGGGGATGGATTGCTACCGCTTTATCTACAACTGGAACTCGCGGTTATCGTATGCTTGCCGTTGTTCAGGACGATGAAAGTGCTTCGTCTCTGAACTAAACTTATGAGTAACTTCGTTTCTTGCTGAATGTACTATTTGTAATGCTCTCAATCGTGTTGCGCGTCTTGTCTTAGGGGGAGCACTTCTTGAGAAACCCTTTAATACGAAAATTGAATCCTCTTGAAATATCCGTATTCTGTATTGGAGTAAATCTGATCGAACAATCGTATGTAGGGTAGCAGGATAAACCTTTTTGATCAGCCATCTTGCATGAGCTCGTGCACGAACAAGCAGGGTTGTCTTTTCAAGTAACTGAATCGCCTAACTCAATACTCGTCTGAGTTTGCGCAACCTTTGCAGATCATTCAACATTGTCTGTCGCCTGACAATCTTTAGCTCGCTCTGTAGTTCAGTCCAGAGAGGAGCTAAGGAGAAATAATTTAGTGTTGCTTCTTCCTGAGCACAAACCATGGTTCTAGCCTGACCCTGACAAGCTTGGCATTTCTAACACAACGGGCAATGACTGTTCAGTGATCTTCATTTTGCTCCACTCTCCCCTGCCCATCAGTTGAAATCCCCTGTCGTCCGAACCGCTTTTCGCGCCCAGGCGGTGAAAGTTCATCCCTCTAGGGTCTTTGGTAGCCAATGACTTAGTCTCGGTTGAGTTGTTATTTGATCTTATCTATAGAATGAGATGCCGCTCAGGTCAAAGCCCTTTGGTGTCTTGTCGTGCTCAAGTCAAGTGAGACATTGAGACTGAGCTAGAGATTAGCCTCACGCTTTGACAAGCTCATTCGGCAGTATTTGCCGGGAATTGACAGACAGCCCGTTCTCTAATTCAACTAACATTTTATTATCGAAATCAACATTATTATGTTACTCCGTGCATAGAGACCAACTGACAAGACAGTCGTTCGCTGGTCCCGAAGAAGGCGATCGTATTCCGTTAATAAGAAATTCGAAACTAGAGGACCCAAAGACTGCGGGCAATACATCCACTGTAAATGCAACCCTCTCCTTTCCAGATACGTCACTGTCATCTATCAAATATTTAGACTCGTCAGAAAAACGAAACGAAACAAAGCCACATCCCTAGATCCCACAACCCGCACGTGGTATACGTATCTTTCTAAGCTCGTGCCCCTAATTTAAGTCCTGTAAATCCCCGATACCTATGGATGTTTGCTGATTAGCGCAGCAAAGACGCCACCTGACCCCCGCTAGCGTTGTGCAACTGCCAAGGGTCTGAAATAGCGATCGTCATGTAGAATTGGACTCTTTGGCCGTTTCCTTCTCGTGGAATACGGCTCGTCGACACAACATTAACATGCGAGATTGAATAGTATCCGCTGATGGACATGGAATCCCCCTATGAGCCCCCGTAGAGTTGCAATACTATCATTATGGTGTTGTGAATCGAGTCCATAAAACACAGCTGATCTGCTGCTTCGAATTGAACTTTCCCCTCTGCTCTTCAGTCTTCAGTACTCTTCCAGTCACTCTCTTAGCAACCCAAACTTTAGGAAGCAATCTTTGCTCCAGTCACTCATTATTTTTGTTTTGATTCTTCAATATGCATTTCTCTAGCTTGCTTCCCACTTTGGGAGGTCTCGTGGCTGTTGCCCAGGCCTCTCCTCACCTTTTGCCCGGTGTCGGTCTTGGTCTTGACGTCGATGTTTCGCTCGGCGGCAAGGAAGCTGGAGTCGAGGCTGGAGTTCACTTGGGTTCTACCAAGGACACTGTCACTGACCTTCCCAAGGTCACCGCCGACCCTCTGAAGACTGTCCAGCAGTCCAAGACCAACGGTGTTTCTACCTGCCCTCTCGCCCACAGCTGGGAGGACCACACCCTTTTCCAGGGTGTCGCCGCCCCTGCCTCCGCTTCTAGCCCTGCTATCAAGCTTGGTCTTAACCTTCCCAAGGCCCAGATCCAGGGTGATGCTACCCTTGAGCTTGTTAAGGGTTTCCTCCAGGAGCCCCGCGTCCGCATTGGTCTCGGTGGAGTCAAGGCTTACGTCGAGGTTGACATCTCGGCCTCCGCCGCTGTCCACGAGTCCATTGAGCTCTTTGCTTCCCCTGCTCTCGACATCGAGATCCCCGGCCTTCTTGAGGCTGAGGCCGGTGCTGCCCTTGCCCTCGACCTTGTTGTCGGTGTTGACGCTGCTATCGATCTTTCTGCTGGTGTCTACCTTGCTTTCGGCGAGGAGGCCTTTGTCGAGGTCTCTCTTCTCACCAAGGAGATTATCGACGTTTCCCTCGAGGGACTTGTCACCAAGGCCCTTCCCCTCGGTATTGCTGCTGATGTCGATCTCTCCGCCGCCGTCAACCTCCAGCTTGGCCTCCGCCTCCGAACCGAAATCGACCTGGAAGCTGACCTCGATATCCCCGTTCTCGACATTGAAGCCGGTGCCAAGGTTGCTGTCTGGGTCAGCCTCTTCGAGTACACTGCCGCTCTTATCGCCACTGACAACTGTGTTGTCTCCGTCGACGAGGTCATTGCTCTTACCCTCGGTCTCGCTGTTGAACTCGACGTCGAAGTTGGCGACATCCTTGACCTCAGCCTTGCTCCTACTCTAACCGTCGAGCTTGCTACTGCTGCCAAGGCCAAGGTCTGCATGCCCAACCGTGGTTCCACTGGTCTCTTCATTGAGCAACAGGGTCAGGATGGCGACAAGACTGAGACTCGAACAATCTCTCTCGCTACCGTCCCTGCTGGATCTGAGGCTACTTCTCAGGGCTATGCTCTCCCTGACGCCTCTGGTGACTACTCTGCTCCCCAGGCCACTGGCGACTCTCCCCTCTACGGATCTGCCGCCAAGCCTGTCACCACTGCTCCTGCTGTCATCGCCACTCCTGCCCATGCTAACGGCACTGTTGGCGATGTCACCCGCACTCTCACCTCTACTCATGTCTACACTGTCACTAGCTGCGCCGCCTCCGTCATCAACTGCCCTGCTCGCTACACCCAGAAGGTCGTTACCTCTACCATCATCAAGAGCACCTACGTTTGCCCTGCCACTGAGACTGGTGCTGTCCCTGCCATGACCACATCTACTCACGCTGCTCCTGTGCCTGTCACTACCATCACCGACACTCTGACCACTGTCGTCCCTTGCAAGACTCGCACTACCAAGACCTTCCAGCCTCCTACCACTCCCCCTCCTGCTCCCACTGTCACCATCGTCGAGAGCACCACCTACTGCCCCGAGACTGGCAAGTCTACCAAGACTGGCGGCTCTGAGGTTCCTGTCATGACCACTGGTGTTCCTAGCAAGGATGTCCCCAGCCCCCCTGCTCCTACCACTGAGGCCAACGAGAAGCCCAGCCACTCGGTTCCTACTCCTGAGAAGCCCACTGGTGACAAGCCTGTTCTCCCTCCTGTCGCCACTGTCCCTTACCCTCCTCACGGTAACGGAACTATCCCCACTCCTGTTCCTTCCGTCCCTGTTGTCCCTAGCTCCTATGTCCCTCCTGTTGTCAGCACCCCTGTCGCTCAGCCCCCTCACTCTGTCGTTCCTCCTCCCGTCTACGCTCCTCCCGCCGAGGTTCCCCCTACGGTCTCTACCACAGCTGTTGTTCCTCCCCCTGCTGGAACACCCCCCTCTACCGTCC
>JAAVUH010000226.1:0-94620 GCA_014899045.1 Fusarium palustre
ATCGGGCAGAGCACCATCCTGTAAGGTTTTGGGGATGATGTCACGGCGGGTCTCTCCGACCAGGAAGAGTAGTGGTGGGAGGGTAGGGCGGGATTGGTCGCGATACCATTCGTAGTAGTGTGCGAGAATGTAGGGAGCCAGGGCGGCACCGTTGCCCGTGTGGCTGCCGAATACTTGGAGTGGAGGGTCCTGTGGTACGGCAGCGAGAGCGCGTGTTGTGGCAGGACCCACGCTGTAGACAGGGACATTTTGGAGGTGAGGCCATGATGTTGTTTCTGAGGGGTCTGTGGTATCTTCTGTCGCATGAGACAACGTTAGTCTTGGCTACTCTAGTGAAACAACAGTTGAGCACCATGACGCACCGACTTTCCTATCTTCGACGAGTTTCACGAATGCCTCGACTGCTCTTTGCGACGTAAAGATCAAGCCGCCATATTCATGATGTTCCTGGTTTCCAATGCGACGTTCACGAAGTAGCGCCGCTACTTCTTTCATACCCTCGCCATGGAACTGATGCAATAGAACCGGGACGAATTGAGGCGCAAAGCCAGTCCCATTGGCGCTGGTTTGTGAGAAGAGGTCTTCATACGAATCACCGGGACTCGATCTCGTCTTGAGCAGAAGAACGGGGATTTTGGAGGCTTGCTCCGTGGCCGGGTCGTTGGATGTCATGATGATTTCGAACTTTGGGTGGAGTTACTGGTTATCCAAATAGGAGCTTATATACGTTTGGCGACACCGTTGGCAAGATATCTAGGGCGACAAGAATTGATGGGTAGCTCCCAATGGAAGTTGGAAGAAAGATCATGAGACGGAAAGATCAGCGACTTTCGGAGACTCGGGAGGTGAGGGGCTCATGGGGAAAGTGGGTGCGCACACAGAGCTTTATCGATAAAGGACCACAGAACGGCAGTTGACTTCATGCGGTCATAGCATTTCACTTGAATTTCTAGAGGGCAAATCAAGACTTATGGCTGCTAAAGACAAGGTGTTCTTTACATTTTACAAGATTACAGAGCCAAAAGACACCGTGAATGTCGGTGTTGCATCGTTGAGAGGAACATCACGCACGAGTATCAACCGACACCTAGCTGTAGGTATGATAAGATCATCTGGGCTGTCGGATGTCTGGATGAGGATATCTTCGAGTACCATAATTGCTGCTTTGATTGAAACAAGATATCTGTAGAGAAGCTACTGGTTCTATGACGCTTAGCATTTGGACTATGGCGGCTCAATTACCCAGTATGCATTTTCTTTCTATGATGAACAAGCAATCATTGCTTAATACCACGTAAAATAGAGAATCTCAATCTACCGTGTACAAACCCACCCGCTCTTGACTCCCCATCACAGTATGATTACGTGTAAGAATTGCCCATGTCGTGTTCCTGTGATAAGCTGTTAGCAAAAGGGAGGACTTGGTATGTAACCGGAAGAGACTCACCTTGATATACTCCGGTCCCTTTTCTTGATATTCTTCTCTTGTAATCTTTGCCGTCTTCCAAGCAGGAGTTCCAACCCACCCCGCAGCACCCTTCCAAGCATCCAGCAGGGCGTCTTCGGCACGACGCACAGTCAAAGGCGAATCGGCAGGAAGAAGGGAGCGTAGACCATCGCGAACGCGGTCATCAAAGTTCTTGAAAAGGGTGTTGCCGCCTGTCAAGAAAACATCGCGTAGGAAATCATCTCGGTTGGGAAAATTGCCTAGGCGCTGATTAAGAATGTCACCGGCGATATCAACGATACCCGACTGGTCCACGCCTGCGATAGAGGGGCGGAAAACAACTTCGGGGACACGAATACGCTCGACGTTGAGGTGAATTTGGTTAAGCTCGGCCTGTGAAGAGGGATCGAAGGGTCGGGGGCCTCGTGCAAAGGCGTGTAATAGAGATTTGGACCAGTCGGACTGAGCCTCGTGAGTATGCTCGTAATCAAAGTCGGGATCATAACGCAAAAGGTCCTGTTCCAGTGATTTGAGTGTTGAGTTGAGGTCCTCCTCCTCATGCTCGTCGTCACTGTTATCTCCCACGGCAATTTGACGATAGACACCCCAGTCGTCATCGTCTGCGCCGAAGTTATCATCATCGCCACCACGTCGTCGCTTTTTGGTCGGGGCGTCCGAAGCCAAATTGGCAATGCTCTTCATACGTATTTGGGAAGCAAGAGATTTTCGGTTACCCAGGTCCTGCTTAAGACGCTCGCGTTCCTTCATCTTCTGCAGTGTCTCTGCTCGTCGTTGGCGCTTCTCTTCAAGCCAGTTCTCCAGGTCATTCTCTCGTCTCTCGGTATCGGCACGCTCTTCTTCAACGACTCGAGCCTTCTCTGCCTCCTTCTCAGCCTTTGCGCGCGCACGAGCCTCATGGTTTGACTTGAGTAATCGTTGCTGGCGTTTCTGTTTGATCTGGGCATCATCCAGCTGATCGTCGGGGATATCGAGAAGATCAAAGTTGGGTTGCTCTTGTTCCTCCTCGGGATCGCCACCAACATCCTTTGTTCGGGCCTTCCTAACGGCCTTTTCCAGATCCTTGATGATCTTTTCCAATTGGTTCTCATCCTTGATGTCATTGCTGTCGAGCTGACGTCTCAGTTCCTTCTTTGTCACATCAGTGATGTTTTTCTGAAGAGTCTTGTAGTATTCCAGATCCTGCTCCTTTTTCATGAGCTTCTCCAAACGCATCTTGGCTGCCTGTTGTTGTAGCCTTCGTCCGCTCTCCTTCTTGCGCTCTGCAATCTTTGCTAGCTCTTCCTCGGTCTTTTGCTCAACCACGACTTCTGTGTAAGGGTACTGCATAACGATATCACGATCCTCTAGCCCCTTCCATTCAAGGTAGCCGGCAAGTTCATCGTCGTAGTCCTGGGATACATATCCATGGTCGTGCAGCATGTGCTCTGCTTGTGAGACATTGGTCTTCCCTGTGAAAGCGGGATATTTGAGTCGAAGCAACTTCAGGAGATACTCGGCGTTGTGGTAACCTCCCCAGTTCAATCGCGTGGCTTGTCCAAGTAGAGCCTTGTTGTTATACACTGGGATGACATGTGTCGATGTGTATGATGATGAGACCACGAGACCAGTCTTGCCCTTATTGTGTCTGTATGAAAAGAGGGAATCGATTCCGTAAGCCAGCGAAGGCGCGCCGTAGCATTCGAAGATAATCTCGGTCATAGCTAGAAAGTTAGCCAATGCCTTGATGGTCAGACCGACTCACTCACACTTCCTCGAATATGGCAAATTAGCAACAGCCTCTGTCATGACAATAGGAACCTCAATGGCGCCATCCGCATCGTTCATGCCTAGCTTGAGAAATATGTAATCCAGCACATGCTCCATCACATCCCAATTGCTGACGATTCCTGTTCCAGCTTCGAAAGCACTTCTGATGTGACCGCGCGCAGTTGTATCGGCGTAGCAGTCGGATCCAGCAAAAGAGAATGTCTTGCCCAGCTTTCGGTCGCGGTACTTAGCCATTATAGGCGGGATACTGAATCTCGGCTTCGACTCGAATGACCAGCCGGCGCGCACGGTAGAGGATCCTGTAGACTAACTGTCAATCCATGGTTGTCGCAGGCCCCTTGCGCTGCGCTCCTAGCTTACCATTGTCAATAACGATGGCTGAGCTTTCTGGTTGCTTCAGCGCGCGTTCTCTTCCATCATTTGATGGTTCTATAAAATTCTCGAAGCGCGTCTCCTTGACAGGAAAGATCTGGGCGGGAGGGTATGTCTTGTGTTCGGGCGCCTTGATGGCGGGCTCATCGACGGCCGAGGGAGCCATGTTGTGTTGAGGGTAGTATGATGGAGATTAGGCGCAAGAGTAAAAAATCATGGCGGTAGGGAAAAGAAACAAAAGACCAAGTCGGTGCCTGATTTTAGTGGCCAATTATTGTTGGCGCAAGTTGATTGAGCTTAGGTAGTTGTTGGAAGGTTGAGAATATACTGTATAAGGCTACAAGGCTGGTCAACGGACGTGACATACGACAACAGGTATCCACTTTCGCAGTGCAACAAGACATACAAAAACAACCTATGCGCAGAAGATTCGCCTTTTACTTGATTTGAGTTTTATACATAATCTGATCATTATCAAGGGCATAACAAGTTGTTATAATTAACCGAGCCACGATATTAACTACGCTCTCAATGCGATAGGGAAGTCGTGTGAGGTTTTGCGGTCAAGCAACGACTGACGCTGCCAAACCACATGCAAAAGTTAACTATGACAGTCTTGATGCATTCGTTCAGTTCTTGGTCGATGATTATACCAAAGCCAGCGCCAAGTCATCAATTCGTATCAAATCATGTTCCTAACAAACACAGCAAACTCCAATCACATATCCCATCCAAGTGCTTAGTTCGGGGGCTTCAAGTTGTCCGTAGCTATCGACAAATATCAGCATCAGCCTGCAAGCCATCCAGTATTAAACTCACCTTCTAGGTGGAACAAAACGTTCGATTGGTAGTTCTTAAACATTTGAGCTACGAGCTCGACATTCATGTTCTGAATATTAATATCCTAAAGCAACTTATGAGTTTTTGTGAAATGATCAGGATGATCTACAAACCTGGAGACTCTTGTTCATCACCATAACAGCCTCGTTAAGTTTCTCCTGCGCATTATTAGTATCTTTCAGTGACTGGTTTAGCTCGACTGAACATACAACATTTGTAATAATACGTGAAAGCAGTAGGTTCTGCTGGTGCTCGTGGGGGCTCTCCTATAAATAAGTTAGATATGGTGCCAGAGGATCTACTGCAATTTCACTTTGAAGTCCTACCATTTCAGCTGTTTGTTAATACTCCCTTGTGTCAATATGGTGAATAAGACAAAGGTGCAACTAGTGGAGTCCTCTGTTTACTCTGCGCCCACTTGGGTTGTGAAAGATTCCCCATCTACAGTATCAGGAACGCGGTGAAGCGCGGCAGAATCTACTACAACGCGATAAGCTCACACCTTGCGACACCAGTCGTCGTCGCACACTAGGTACAATGCCGACCATTCTATCATACACCAACGTAAAGAGTAATTACATCATCAGATTCGACTTCGAACTCTTTTTTCACGTATCGACCACTACCAAATAGACAAAAACTATGGCCGCTCCGACCGAGGCGCAGATCGCCCATCAACAGCTTATAGAGAAGCTCGACATCCATTCTATCCACAAGAACTTCCGTAGTCCATCATGGAAGCCCAACCAGCGCAGAAACAAGAACTTGAAGGCTATCGTTGGTGATGCTTCTCGAAGAGAAGCTTCTGCTCTGGGAACACCGATGGATGCGAGTGGTATCGCCACCCCAGCCGACAATGATGGACTCTCGACCAGCGGTACCAGCACGCCAGCTACCGAGAGCGGCAAGGAGCCCCCCAATCTCGCGCAAGCATCGCGAAGTCTGTCTAAACTCGTGCTTGAGAAAAGTCTCAAGCCAGGTGGCCCTTCGGCGCCCACTGCTACATATACGAATATCGAGTCTGCGCCATCACTCGCACACAACAAGCACTACTGTGACGTGACAGGACTACCAGCACCATATCTCGATCCCAAGACACGGCTACGCTACCACAACAGGGAGGTGTTTGGTCTCATCAGAACGCTACCCCAGAGTGCTACCGAGCAGATTTTGGAGGCTCGTGGTGCCCATACGGTTCTCAAATGAGCGCAATCTTTGAGCAGGGTATACCCATTTAATGAATTGATGAAAAAGAGAAAATACGACATCAAGGAAGCGGATGAGACAGCTTCGTTCTCGAGTGTTTATGTACGGAATCTTCAGACATACATAAGCACGCACATTATATAGAGATACCACTTAATAAAGTACGAGAGGATATGTCCGACCAACAAAGTCAAGCCCCAACTATGCACCCTAGGCCTTTCGGCCAAGGGATGGCAATTGACGCTCCGGCTTAATCGTGATCATGTTGAGCTTTGTTCTCTGCCTAAGTCGACAGACTACCGAGAACGTATGGGAAAGAAACGCATCTCAGTTGCCAGGGCGAAGAACGCCGCTGGCCGTCGCGGCAGGGACAGGTGATCTGTCCAGGTAGATATGTATAGCAATAGAATGAATCCAACATGAATGCGCTGTTTCTTCGATGCGCAGTCTTTCCTTAAAATTAAGGAACACATCAGTGAGAAATAGCTTGCTCTCGGCTCTGTGTAGCGCTCAAAATCGGAATGCTTCAGAGCGGGAAACTGCTGGTTAGGAGTTTGTTCTGTGACTCAAAAGTGTGATGGAGAATGATGCGGTTCTTTCCAAGTTGGTACCGCAGCAGAATTTGAAGACAGTCCCACGCTCGCCCACTTTCGACTAGTACAGCCAATCAGATACGCGACAGCTCGCGAGCTCTCAGTCATCCCCTAGGCCCTCTTTGGCACAGCCCTGTCAATCGCCATTTACACTATGCAAACCCCTGGAACGTGTCCTGTCCTCGAAGGGAGCTGGTGACGAAAAAAAGGCAACGTTCAAGTAATTTGGCCTTTGCCGTTTCTTCCTGCACCCAATCCCCCCTCTGTCCATTGAGCTTCTACAGTTTATACATTTCCCGTCGGTGAAATTAGCTACCGAAGTTTTTATTCACCCTACCAATACAGATATCAACCCGCCAAGATGTCGATGTGGTTGACAGATACCCAAAGTATGTGCGCTTAGCTTACCCCCTGCACTTGAGTTGCGATAAGTTCGTGGTGAAGCTATGTTTGGATGGGTATGATGCTCGGTGCGTGCAGAAGCTGACTGTTCTCGATAGAAATTGGAGTTGTCTTTTGCTCCGGCGGTACGTATTGTTTTGCGCATTGCTTGCTCTCCAGGCGCAGCGCATCATGAAGTATGTATGGGAAGTAACAATTTCGCAGGAGGCTTCTTCCTGATAGGAGGTGTTATGCTCTTCTTTGATCGATCTATGTAACTACTCCCCCGTGCTAACTTGTTTACGGCTTTGTTTTGCTAACTTGCTTTCCAGGCTTGCTATGGGAAATGTATGACGACCTCTACACCTTTTATCCCACCGAACGAGCGATTGCTGACACGACCGTTGAACGAGTAGATTCTTTTTCTTATCGGCCTGACCATCATCATTGGACCTCAAAAAACCCTTCTCTTCTTTGCTCGGAAACAAAAGGCAAAGGGCTCGGCGGCGTTCTTCCTAGGCCTGATACTTATCTTTATGAAGTGGACCTTCATCGGGTTCCTTGTGGAAGCGTATGGTATAGTTGTTCTGTTTGGAGATTTCCTGGGGACGATTGCCGGCTTCGCACGAGGTTTGCCAGTTGTGGGACCCTATATCGGAATGATTGTCGACAGAATAGGTCTTGGAAGACGAAACGCCGAGCTCCCGGTCTAGTTCATCAGGACATAGAGTTCTAGCAGATACCTAGTAGTCCAAGCTACTCGAGCGAAATGCTATATCACAGGCAAAAGACTCAAAAACTGTGTGTCTTGATGGAAGTGAGAGATGGGGCTTACAAGATCATAGAGGTTTAGAACAGGCGTTAACGACATGAAGAATTATCACGACATTTTGATGGACGAAGGTAACGTACATTATATATGAGACGGAGAAGGCGCAGAACGAATACAGGTAGCGAGTTGTAATGGAAAGTCAATATGGACGACATCTAGAGATTTCTTTTCTACTTTCGCTCAAATCCGATATAGGAGACGGGGTCGGGGGGCATTAGGATTGCCCGGATGCAAAATCATGCAGTAGAAACAAACTCTGTTGACCGATTTCTGGCCGGGAAAATGTCCTCCAAGTACACATACACTCAAGCTCAAGGCTCAATCCCAGTGTTCTAATAACAAAGGCGCTCCTCTTGGCATAAGCTCGTTACAGCTGCGTTGACTATCCGGTCTGCGGACATACAGCGTTTTTTATGACGCTTCTTATGGATGATTCCGTCCAAAACCCCTTCTTCGCCTTGCCTTATACACCAACCAATATCTAGTAGCCCGACGTGATGAGGTAGTCGGCAAGACCTTCGACGGTGGAGGTGGCGTTACCCGCGATCTGGGCCTCGCCGTGGTGGCCGACGACGATGGCCTGGGTGGTCTTTGCGACAGCGACGCCGGAACGACCCTATTATTGACTTGTCAGCGAGGTGTGTCGGGGGGCAGAGAGAGGGTGATATGGATATCGTACCGATCGAGCGTAGATGCTTCGGTCCTCAGCTCGGGCCACGACATATCGCTCACCGGCGATGTAGAGACCATCGGCAAAAGCCTTGTCCTTGGCCTTGCTGTCACCGCCAACAATGGCAGAGATTGCCTTCATTTCTTCAGGCTTAAGCTATTGTGGGGTCGTAAGTCAGTCAGGAACGTTCTTTTGATCATCGACGCAGGGGTCGTCCTTCGCTTCGGCGAGTTGTGTCGGTGAGAAGGGATTTTGTTCTATGTACCTGGAGGTCGGAAGAAGCAGCCCAGACGCTATCGCCAGCGGCGCTGATGATGGCACCCTTGTCGATGTGACCGCTGCCGACGAGGCTGTTTTCAAGATATTGTCAGCAAACACTCGCTCGGTATTCGCGCCGGCGGGAGGACCACGATGATGGCTCCTAGCTGTGGTGGGAAAACGTACCTTGAGTCGATGTATGCTATATCATGTTAGCTATTTTTCCTACCCATTCATCCGGTCTTCGAGCTGAGTTGAAGGCAGAGAATTATTTTGAGGCGGTGATGAGTAACAAGACCACCAGCCATCGGCCAGTGCATGGAGGGGCGGGCGAGGAGGGGTAGGAGAAAAGCAGGGACGTGACGGTGGTGATAGAATGTAGAGGGTTGGAGAGATATAGTACTGACCTTGCCACGACATGATGGATGATGTGTGAGGGTATAGGAGCGAGTTTGTTAAGAGTCTGAGTCTGAGTCTGAAAGGTTGCAAAAGTTTAGATCAAGGTCGGGGGGGAGGTATAAAGGTAGGTGAGGTTTGTTTTGGCGGGGGAGGTTGTCAACTGCTTTGAGTGTTGTTCCCCCCCGCCGTCGGGTCTGATGTGGTGATTCTTTTGGAGCTTTGCCCCTCCAGGCGCCCATCAGTCCCCGCCAAAAATGTTATCGAGCTCCCAAGCTGTCCAATGAGTATTGGATACTTGAGTCGGTGACACCTCGTTAACGGCGGGACTTTGTACCCTATACTTTGAACCCAACGGTTCTCAGATGTGTCGGTCGGCAGCATGATCAACATCTCCCATGTCACGCTTTTTTCTTGTCCTTTCAGTCTTTTCATTTCGGTATTAGACTGTGTACTTCCTTGGTGACGGTTATTTTAAGAATGCATAATCCAATGACACCAGCAGTTGCAAATTGAGGCTCAACTGAATATCTGCCTAACCTATACCTTAGTATTAATAAAATAATCACTGTTTAGTAATTAGTACCTAGGTAGTTATGTAGTCAACTTGGGTCCTCTCAACGTCACTTCACCGGTACGAACGGGTATTGAGATGGTCAACTCACCTTGTTGGCGTTAGAGCTGCGGGAACTCACGCGGCCCGCTTGTGTGGATGGCAACATCCGCCAAGAATCGTCAACGAATGATTAATTATATCTTGGGGTATGAGTAATGATTGTTTCTAATTTTGGTTAACACAAGAACCGAGTTTGTCAAGGAGAGCAATCTATTTGCAACAGCTAAGTATAGTCATGCACTTGGACAGACAGACTGGATCTCGAGTACGGTTAATAGCATCGCACCCAAAGTGTCTACCTACGGTGAAAAAGGAAAAGAAGCATAGACCTTCGGTGGTCACGTTAATGTCAGTTGGCGATCTCCATCTCGACCATGCGTTTTGTTACTAGCATTTACAAGCTCAAATAACATAAGATGTATGAAAACAGGGTGTTCCGCTTAGTCAAGAGGGATAAATAACATATCCAGGACACAGTTCAGACCTTTCTGCAACGTCTGCCCGATCTTACAAAGCATTTCTCTTATATGCACTTACATATTTGAATGAGATTTTTGATATTCCCGAAGGCAGGTGGAGCTTCAGGCGTTTGGTGATTATGGTCAACGGAAATATGTTATATTTGTAACAGGCGTCTATATCGTGCTAGAGGAACGGTAGCATGTTGTATCTCTAACGGATGCCCATTGTACACTCACCGGATGTATGATAAATATCTAACGCGGACATTGATACAATCGCCTACACGGGAATATTCAGTTTCAAACTACACGACATGCAACGGATACCATGATGGTCAAGACTTGTGCTCTGCATATGGAGCCAGCACCAACTAGATAGTTTTAGGTTCTTACAAAGTTTCCGATAAAAGAAAGCTACTTGCAATTGAAAGGGCAGATAACGCCTTCTGGTCAAGGCGCTCGCCAAATTGATGTTACTCGTTGACAATTCTTACTTTTGCTTTTGTCAACACCAGCCGACTGTACGGGTCCGCAGCAAAACCTTCGGGGGATATCCAAGCTATAGGACCACATACATCCTTGACGTTTCAACTCTTAACATCTTTATTAAGAGTGATAGCATTGCCGATAACACCGGGGGTGAGGGTCCCGGATATTGCCCGTAGTGTATCAGTATGTATGTATGGCACTCTGCCTTGCTTGTTCTAGTGTCCGCTCTATTAGTCTTCGCATCGGCTACGAGCAATGAAACCATAAATGCGACTCTGCAGAGGGTCATGAGAAGAGGTAGATGTACGTGTAAGGAGAATGAGAGGAAGCTTCAAGATTGCACATCAATTTTGTCTGGGTGTGTGAGCTTAGCTGCTTCTTTGGCCCGTGCCGGTTGGTGCTACAAAATGTAAATTAGCAATCTGAGACGAAGTGATGGTGACCCTAGCCATGTTGTGAAACGTCAAGTTGAATGGGCAAAGGAAGACCCCTGAAGGCTTTGACGATTGTTGAAATTCGCTCTCTTACAGAGTATCATTGGTACTGCTTTCATCGTTGGTCTGTGCAAAGTAATGTAACTAAACCGCGTACAGAGTAGTACGTTGCTACTCCGGAACTCCCGATTAGGCGACTGTATCCCGAATTCATGGACGAACACGGATCCTTGGTCCTGGGCCTCAGCTCGCTAATGAGATGTCAGAGTCCAGCCCTAAATTGAACGGGCTAATGGGCTGGTTGGATGTAAATGAGCTGAAGCTTGTAGTTAAATGAGATGAAGGACATCAAACAGGAACTTGCAGATACGCATCAGACAATGATCTGTGCCCACCACCTGAAAAGTTCCAGAAGATGGAACGCCACTGAAGTCTTACTGCGATTTGTGGCTTCAATATCCTGATTTGGATATTTGCATCCGAGTTGTTCATGCAGCGGAGAGGTTGCTTGCAGATTGTGCCTGCAGTTGTCTGAAATGCGGGTGTTTCATACAAGGCTGTGGCAGGGTGGGTATGTTTTAATGTGCTGCTCCTCTAATTTCAAGAGACTAACCAACTCAAGCGCAACGTATGCGCTGTACTGGACATGCTGTACGTACAATACCACGCTCTAGAAGAAGTATCATGCAGGTCTTGTCAAGGAGATATACGGCACAGTAAATGAGCTCAAGCAGCTGTATGCAAGTACGACGGTGAGATGGACCTTGCACCCAGCTTGCCAGCGTTATCGACTGCCTATCTGCTATCCTATCCAGGTAGGCAAAAAAGAGCACAATTGAGGTAATTAGAGGCAGGGATGGTTTGGTGATAGCTGGTCGCGATTCAAGACGAAGCATTATCATTTACATGAATCGAGTCTTGCTTGTTAATGGTTGTCACAGAGAAAGATTGACTGCCAAGATTGGGTGCGAGTCCGGGATCAGCGTTGACCGTTACGGAGAGAGTGTGTGTAATCGAGAACACCCTAGCAATGGCGATAGATTGCCGCGTTGTCCGATTCGAATGAGACATGTTCCATATCGAACGTTAGAACGGCGGCTATAGGAAGAAACTAACCGCAGTGTGCTATAGGTCAGTAGCTTCTGATATTCAATCCAATCCAATTGCGGGCGTTAAACCTCGACTGAACAACTAACTACCGCTCATGCTACAACCAGCATCTTCCTAAGCATTGATTGAATGAATCTAAATAAACCTCGAGGTTTTATATTGTATTGGCTAGGGTCACTCGCTGACACACGACACAGACTCCACTAATTGACTCTTCTCACCAGGGGCACCCCAGTCAGACCTTGTTTGGCCCTAGCCTTAGACTGCTGATTGCTCACTCATCGATGGATTCATGGCCGGGTTGTGTTAAAGATTTCTTGCTCGACTTCCAGGACTCCGTCCCATCAATCTCAAACATGCGACCAATGCAAATGCACTTCTAGCCTGTTGCCCAGGACCAAGGCTGGGGTTCATCGAAATGAGTCCTCCTCAGAGCCCAGAGTCGGCCCTTTGGCTAGTTGAGAAGCTGATTCATTGTGCTTCTCCTGTGCCAATCCGGGGATAGGCTTTTGAGCATGGAAATTGCCTCTTGCGCTTATTCCATTTCACCCCTGCAACTACATCGTCATCTTGTCTACAATTCCCTCTTGGTTGCCGGTCTTTTAACCCCATTCGTCTTGATTCTCATCAACCGCTTGATACTATAGGCTCTTCGTGAAAGGCGGGGTGGTCCCTGCGAGAGTCGCCTCCCGTTCAAAGCATCCATCCGTCACTTGAATGGGCTTCTTTCTTAAAGAGAATCCTGGTCCCTGAGAACTTGCTTGGTAGCTTGATCTTTGGTGAACCATATTCTGTGTCAGACCCTGTTCGATACAGGGGACCATCTGTCAAAACAAAGACTCTTTTCATGCTCTATAAGCCAAGCAAGCATCTCCCACACGCTCCGCCGTGCTCCCCATCTGTTACACATTCCCTCAGCTTGAAGTCAATCTATTCTGAACAGTCGGTCAATTAGCATAGAGAGACCCCCCTCGCATAATTGCGAGACCACATCTCTTCAGTCATGCCTAATGCTACAAATCTCTCGAGAGCCGCTACTATGTCAGCGGCCTCCGGTTCCCAACGACAGTTACTACAGCGCAGAGGCAGCTTCACCGTCGACCGCTCAGAGAGCAAATCTTTATCTAATCATTCCTTTGACAACAGACGAGTTTCCAGAGACGACCTTGCTCTCATCCTAAAAAGCTCAAGGAAGGGCAACGTGACGGCGTTTCATATTCCCATCCATGGCCGACTTCCATCTCCCGACCTTAGCCCACGCACTTCATCACTATCAACAACGACTCTAGTGCGAACTTCAACCCCGGATTCAGTGGGAGATACCGGAGAGGTTGGCGTAATTGCTGTCGGTATGGCCATAGGAAGTCCATCACACGTTGGAGATTCAGTGCCGGCACCTTGGAATCCGCAGAACAGGGCTATGAATGCAGCAATTGATGCACCAGAATCTATACAAGAACCCGGACCTAAGCCTGCGCCAGAGCCTGTCGAGGAGAACGATCAGAAACATCGCAAGTGGGGTATATTTCGATCAAAGTCAAAACGAGGAACGAGGCCAGAGAAGCCTCAGCGGTCTTTGACAGATAGCAACGCTTCCACCACATCATTAGCTTCTTCTGGATTGCCATCATCGGTCTCAGGAGAACCAAGCTCACGAAGGCCACCAAAACATAAGCCCATCGTTATTCGATCCCACACTGAGCCTACTATTTCTCAGCCGGCGCATTCGGTCGAAGAATCACCACTGCCTGCGCAAACACCGAGCCAGGCCAACTTTTCACTGCCAAAGACTGGGAAAGAGAAGATTACCACCGAAATCAAAGCAACAAAGGAGGCCAAGCTAAAAGAGCCCGGATCTGGAGGGATGGGTCGCAAGATGTCACTGAGGGCCTTTAGAGGCGACTCGAGTAAGAAGAGGGCGCAAAGGGTAGCCGTACCACCCGTCTCGCCTCCACCAATGCCTGCGATCCCTCGGTCACTGCTTGATGTCGAAATTCCTGATGTTAAGATGGACCGCTATAGCGTTATGTTCAACAGCGTGCTACAACCTCAGCAAGGATCAGCTTCCTCACTGCTTGCCCGGCGACAAGCAAATCTAGACCATCTCAAGATGGTCAAGAATGCCATTACCGAAAACCGAGATTTTCGTCGTCCACGAAGAGCAACCTCACCACAGCCCTCGCCGAATTTCGTTCCTACTGGAGATCAGATGAAGCCGCTGCCTTCCCCTCGCTTTCGTGCTAACACATCTCCCGCCCCGTACGACTCGCCTAGTTTTATACAGACACCAGAGATCTTGACCCATGAAGCCAAGGCCAAGGTTGTTACACTCTCACGCACAGACGCGCAACACGACAAATTTGTCTCGCAAGCTGCACACTACCAGCCTGTTTTAGTCTCCAAGTTCAACAGACGTCCCAGCGGCACGACATCAGAAAGGATCAGCCTCGTTCCAAAGATACATCCTTCACCCCCTAGGGCAATCATCTCACCCGAAAAGTTCTCTGGACAGAATTCACCCTACACGCCTGTCTCTGGGGCGGTGCCTGTGTCCCCTGAGCACACAGATGACGAAAAGGATGTTCGCGTTTCCAAAGGGAGAAACACGTCTCCTTCTCAAGCATCGTGGCAAATGGCCTCACCCCCCGCTTCGGTCACATCATCTAATGCGGGGGCTTCAAGGCGATTTTCACCTTCCTCGTCCTTGTCGTCGCCCAAGAAAAAGGGTTCCGACACTGATGCCCAGGAAGCCCTGCGAAATGCCGTTGAGATCTCTATCGCTCGCCAGATTAGCGTTTCTCAACAGCAGCGCAAGATGCTGCACCCCCTGAAGAGCAACCCCAGCGTCAGGCACAGGCGTAATGGCAGTCCTGCTACGTCTGGACCTGGTTATATCCCTATCGAGGAGGGTGAACGTCTGGCTGAGACCAGGTCGTCTACCCCTGTCTTGGTAAACCCACGAGAATTGACACACTCTCCCGATGCATACCAGACGCATCGTAAAAGCGAGATGGTCATTTTCGAGGAATCTTAATTCACCGTTTCATTATCGAAACCCACTATCGCTATTCCATATCACCCTTTTCTCTACTTTCCTTAACACGAGTTTATTTAATACTCATTTGGATCTTGCTTTGCTCTGGTAGCAATTGTCACAGCAGTCTCAGCTGGTTTGGGTCGCTTGGTATATTACCCCTGAGTCAGCCTCTTCTTCCTCCATATACACTATTTCATTTGTACGAACAGCACGCCAAAATGGTTATGCTAGGACATTATGTATTACGGCTTACAGCAAGGCGCTAGAGAAGCATTGGGTGGGGAAGACGACACTAAATTGGTCTTCTAAGCATATTGGAGTTCTTGACAAAAGTAGAAAGACCCTTTCCCCTCGGTTTGTGATTTCTTTATATCTAGGTTAGCTTTGGCGATAAGTGAACAATTTCACTGTTTTCCAATTCAGGACTGTATATATCAAAAGAGGACGTTTCATCTTCTTCAAATTTGAAACACCAGCTGTAGTGCTTGTGATGAAATTCCTCTAGTCCCCTCCTTTCCCACAAGTCTAAGTTGCTGTAAGGACATGCTTCTGCGAACGAATGGTGGGACAACTAAACGACTGGAAGTATCTGCGCCGCACGAATAACCAATCTCAATGCCAACATCCCGCATGTGCTGAAAAGAAGCCAGGTCTAACGCCAGGAAAAACGAAATGGTCCATTACATCAAAACACAGCATGAGTTCTGCTTTTTGGCTTGCTCTGCGGAAACGGGTTAGTAAGTTGTTGTTAAACAAGGGGCGAAAGGTAGTGAATAAGCAGTGACGTACGGTAAAACATCTTGCTTTGGGCGCTTAGACCGTCACTCTTGGCCACCAGATCGTCGATCTTCTCTCCACGCTGTAGCACACTCTCAATGGTCTTGTGGAGAACAATCTTGGTCTCGTCGAGCTCCTTCTGGATCTTGAGGATGCTGTCGGCCTGCTGAGGGTCCTGGTACTTGGTGAGGTACTCCTTTAGCTCGGGCATGGCGAGAGTGGGTGTTCCGGTTGCCCAGCTGGAGCGGGGGTTCTTGGAGAGGAACTCGTCGACAACTTTGCTTAGAAGCTGGTGAGCCACGAGGGCAGGGTACTGGTGGTCGGAGATGATGATGCCGCAGACACCCTCAGTACGGCCGTAGGCGTGGAAAGTGTAGTCTGTAGCATGCGCATGTGAGTTTAGCGACAACGAGAAGAGTCCGGATCGTGTATACCTTGCTCCTCGACATCCTGTCGCTGTCCGGGACGGGTGCGCTCGGCAACGGTCTTTGCGAATAGGGTCATGAATTCCCCATAGCTGTTCAAGTTTGCGAAGTTAGTCCTCGTGGACCGGCCGATACGGAAAGGGAGACCGCGGCGATGAGGAAGAAACTGACTTGTTGCGGGTGAATCGCGAGTAGCTGCTGAGCTCTTTCTCAGCGACAATTTCATGAGCCGGCTGGCTCTCATTGCGGAGGACCTGGTCGCAGCAGCTTAGTTAGCCCAACTGGACGAAATGTTGCGGTCGGGTCGGTGAGGGGCACGGGGATAGCGTACGCCGATGTAATGCAGCTTCATGATGGCCGGATCGAGTTTGTAGGGTGGACGGGATTATAGGTGGGCTGAGGAGCGCAATAGGCGAAAGTAGTAGTGAAAGAGTTAGATAATAGGAAGTCGAAGAAGAGAAACTCTAGGTAGATCTGGTTTGATCGAATTGCTTGTACTCTGTCACCGTAAGTAGTGTGTGTAACCCGGGATTTGTCTAAACTTTAGGGGCGTCACATGTTCCCCACGTCGCCGGGCGATGGACAGTTCCAAGGGAAGTTTAGTGCCCGGGCCCTCCTGTAAACAAGCACTGGTGAGGACTCACTGGCAGCTAGGCGGGGGGCTTGTTTAGGTAGTGGAGTAATATTCTTTCCATCCGGGCACTTGGTGATGCACGTATGACTCTTTGAAAGAACGACACATCCACCATCATGAACCAATCCTCGGCAAGCAACTCCAGCCAAGGTTGAGATCAAAAAGATATCAACTGCCACATTTAACAAAGGCAGCAGAATAACAACCCTTTACATCGCAACACACCACAAATCGCGCGATCCGACAAGTCCGCCATTAGGCTACAAGAATAAAAGTCATCACGAGGATTAAACATCGATTGCATCATGGCATCCGAACAACTCAGCGCTGCAGAGGCGCAGTGGCGGGAACAGTTTGCAGCTATGCAAGAGGCTATCGCAAACCTAAAAATCCCCCATGAGAATGGAAAAGCCGATGATGATCTTGATGAGGACGAGTTTGGCGGCTATTCAAGTGGAAACAGCGGCCAAGACGTTTGGGATTTTATCTCCGATGACGACCAGGAAGCTCTGAGCAGCGATTTCGCAGACGGAGAAGCTTTTGATGCATCAGGTGCCGCAGACTACGGTGCTGAATGGTTCGCGACTAAGTGTTCAGCCATTGCGGCCAAGAACGGTCTCTCGGCTGATGTTTTCGAGAGTCAGATTACGAGTGTCCTCAACTCTGGCCGTTCTGATGATGAGCTTCAAATTCAGTTGACTGACTTGGTCGGCTTCGACGACCTTGAATTTATCATCGAGATCCTCGGACACAGGGATGAAATCGTTTCTGCTGTCAACGAGCAGAGCCAGGGAAGTTCTAGCGGGCCTCGACTCTTGAACAAAGCTCAACGAGAAGAAAACTTGCGCCGTCAAGACCAAGCACACAAATCCGCAACGCTTGCACCAGCCCATTCTAAGGAACCGCAGTACCCCCACGTCTACAAAGCATATAGCGCTGGCAATACACTGAGCTATGCTGGAAAGAAGTACGGACTGCCAGTTGGAAGCGAGCGACTGTCGTTCGACAAGTATGAGGAGTATTCTATCCCAGCGGGAAAGAAGGGCGTCCTGGGTCCCGGGCAGCGACTCATTCCTATTAAGGAATTGAATGGCTTGTGTCGGAACACATTCAAGGGCTACAAGACACTCAACCGAATGCAGAGTCTTGTCTATCCTGTCGCCCACAAGACCAGCGAGAATATGCTCATCTGTGCACCCACTGGTGCTGGTAAAACAGATGCCGCCATGCTTACCATCCTTCAAACCATCGCTCAAAATGTCGAACCCAACCCCTTTGAAAACTCGGCAGCGACCGAGTTCGCAGTCAACGCCGATGATTTCAAGATCGTCTATGTTGCTCCCATGAAGGCTCTCGCTGCTGAAGTCACGGAAAAACTGGGCAAGCGTCTGGCTTGGCTCGGTATCAAGTGCCGAGAGTACACTGGAGATATGCAACTTACCAAGTCTGAGATCATCCAGACTCAAATTATTGTGACGACCCCTGAGAAATGGGATGTTGTTACGCGAAAGGGTACCGGAGACACAGAACTCGTTCAAAAGGTCCGGCTTCTCATCATCGACGAAGTCCATATGCTCCACGACGAGAGAGGTGCTGTGTTGGAATCACTTGTCGCCAGAACGGAACGACAAGTAGAGAGCACACAATCACTTATTCGAATTGTTGGTCTCAGTGCCACGTTACCCAACTACGTCGATGTTGCCGATTTCCTTAAAGTTAACAAATATGCTGGCCTGTTCTATTTCGATGCGTCCTTCCGCCCTGTTCCTCTTGAACAACACTTTATCGGGGTAAAGGGAAAGGCAGGCTCAAAGCAATCCAGAGATAATTTGGACCAAGTTGCATTTGACAAGGTCAAGGAAATGCTTGAGCGCGATCACCAAGTCATGGTGTTTGTCCACTCACGAAGAGATACGCAGCTTACGGCACGCATGCTGCATCAGAAAGCTATTGACGCTATGTGTGCAGACCTGCTCGATCCCACTTATCATCCTGGATTTGAGCAAGCGTCTCGCGATATCAAACAATCCAAGTCCAAGGAGATTCGAGAGTTGCTGTCCAAGGGAATCGGTGTTCATCATGCTGGTATGGCGAGATCTGATAGAAACCTGATGGAAAGACTTTTTGGAGAAGGAGTCTTGAAGGTCCTTTGCTGTACCGCCACATTGGCCTGGGGTGTCAACCTGCCCGCTGCCGCAGTTGTTATCAAGGGAACTCAAGTTTATAGCGCCCAGGATGGTAAGTTTGTCGACTTGGGTATCCTGGACGTGCTGCAAATCTTCGGTCGTGCCGGTCGTCCTCAATTTGAGGATACTGGTATCGGCATGATTTGCACGACCCATGATAAGCTCACCCATTACTTGACCGCCGTGACTGAACAGCAGCCTATTGAATCCAAATTCTCTACAAAGCTGGTCGACAATCTGAACGCCGAGATTGCACTGGGTACTGTGACTTCCATTCCCGATGCTGTCCAATGGATTGGATACTCCTACCTCTTTGTGCGTATGCAAAGAAGCCCGATGTCTTACGGCATTGAATGGTCAGAGATCCGAGACGACCCAAATCTGGTCCAAAGACGCCGTCAGCTTGCTATTCAAGCCGCCAAAACTCTGCAGCAATGCCAGATGATCATCTACAATGAGAGGACAGAGGAACTTCGCAGTAAAGATATTGGACGAATCGCCAGTCAATACTACATCCTGCACACAAGCGTCCAGGTATTCAATGCTATGATGCAACCGCAGGCTACTGAAGCGGACATCCTGAAGATGATCAGCATGAGTGGCGAGTTTGACAACATTCAATCCAGAGATAGTGAGGAGAAAGAGTTGACTCACCTGCGGCGAGAAGTTATTCCTTGCGATGTTGATGGAGGTATCGATACTCCTCAAGCAAAGACAAATATTCTCCTTCAGTCTTACATCTCCAAGGCGCAGCCTGAAGACTTTGCTCTTTCCAACGATATGAATTACGTCGCTCAGCAGTCTGGACGTATATGCCGAGCACTCTTTATGCTTGCCCTCAACCGCAGATGGGGCCACCAGTGCCTTGTGCTTCTGACACTGGCGAAATCGATTGAAAAGCGCATCTGGCCTTACCAGCATCCTCTTCATCAGTTCGACCTTGCCAAATCTGTTCTCAATCAACTCGATACCAAGGAGCACTTGACCATCGAGACAATGAAAGATATGGAGCCTGCAGAGATTGGAGGCCTGGTCCATAACCAGAGTGCTGGCAAGAGCATCGCCAAGATTCTTAACAACTTCCCTACAGTTCATGTTGAGGCTGAAATTGCGCCCCTCAACCGAGATGTCCTGCGTATCAAGCTCTACGTCATTCCAGACTTTCGATGGCATGATCAGATTCATGGAACGTCGGAGTCGTTCTATATCTGGGTTGAGAACTCTGAAACCTCAGAGATCTATCACCACGAGTTTTTTATCCTCAATAGGAGAAAGTTGCATGATGACCATGAGCTTAACTTCACGATTCCTCTTTCGGATCCCCTCCCTAGTCAGATCTATGTCCGAGCAGTATCAGACAGATGGTTAGGCGCAGAAACTGTCACGCCTGTCTCTTTCCAACACCTTATTCGTCCAGATACAGAGAGCGTCTATACTGAACTCCTGAACTTGCAACCATTGCCCATATCTGCGCTCAAGAACCCATCATTAGAAGAACTGTATGCCCAGCGCTTCGATTTCTTCAACCCTATGCAAACGCAAATCTTCCACACGCTTTACCATACCCCTGCCAATGTGCTCCTTGGATCACCCACCGGTAGTGGAAAGACAGTGGCTGCCGAGCTTGCTATGTGGTGGGCGTTCCGCGAGAGACCCAAGTCAAAGGTTGTTTACATTGCACCCATGAAAGCGCTTGTCCGCGAGCGTGTCAAGGACTGGGGTGTGAGGCTGGCACGACCCTTGGGTCTCAAGTTGGTAGAGTTGACTGGTGATAACACACCTGATACTAGAACTATCCAGGATGCTGACATTATCATTACAACCCCTGAGAAATGGGATGGTATTTCTCGTTCTTGGCAGACAAGAGGGTATGTTCGACAGGTCAGCCTGGTCATCATTGACGAGATCCATCTTTTGGCGGGTGACCGTGGTCCTATTCTCGAAATCATTGTGTCTCGTATGAACTACATTGCTTCTTCGACCAAAAACGCCGTTCGCCTCCTGGGCATGTCAACAGCTTGCGCCAACGCGACAGATCTTGGAAACTGGTTGGGTGTTAAGGAGGGCCTCTTCAACTTCAAGCATTCTGTTCGTCCTGTTCCTCTCGAGCTGTATATTGACGGCTTCCCGGAAGTAAGAGGTTTCTGTCCTTTGATGCAGTCGATGAACCGCCCTACCTTCCTGGCTGTCAAGAACCATAGTCCTGATAAACCTGTGATTGTTTTTGTCCCTTCGCGACGACAGACACGTTTGACTGCCAAGGATCTTATCAACTTTTGTGGTATGGAGGATAACCCTCGCCGCTTCCTTCACATGGATGAGGATGATTTGCAGCTCAACCTTGCTCGAGTCAAGGATGACGCCCTAAAGGAGGCCATCAACTTTGGCATCGGTCTTCATCATGCTGGTCTGGTCGAGTCAGATCGCCAGCTTGCTGAAGAGCTCTTTTTGAACAACAAGATCCAGATCCTGGTCGCCACCAGTACGCTTGCTTGGGGTGTCAACTTGCCTGCGCACTTGGTTGTCGTTAAGGGCACTCAATTCTTCGACGCTAAGATCGAAGCATACAAGGACATGGATTTGACCGACGTTTTGCAAATGTTGGGACGAGCTGGTCGACCTCAGTTCGATAATTCGGGAGTTGCTCGTATTTTCACCAAGGACTCCAAAAAGGACTTCTACAAACACTTCCTCCACACAGGTTTCCCAGTCGAGTCTTCTCTGCACACTGTTTTGGACAACCATTTGTGCGCCGAAGTCTCATCCGAGACCATTGTTACCAAACAGGATGCGCTCGATTATCTCACCTGGACATTCTTCTTCCGCAGGCTGCACAAGAATCCCTCATACTACGGCTTGGAGATTTCGGCTGAAGAGCACAACAGTATTGCCGCTCAACAGCTCGCGAACGACTACATGATTGAGATGGTCAACAAGTCACTGAACGAGCTCGCCGACTCCAAGTGTGTCGAAGTTTTCCCCAACGGCGATGTTGATCCCACGCCTTTGGGCAAGATCATGAGTTACTACTACCTATCACACAAGACAATCCGCCACCTTGTAAAACATGCAAAGGCTCAAGCCTCCTTCCTCGACGTCCTGTCTTGGATGGCTCGTGCCACTGAATACGATGAACTTCCTGTGCGCCACAACGAGGATCTCATTAACAACACCCTTTCCGATAATCTGCCATTCCCTGGTCACGCTTTTGGGCTTCCCATGTGGGATCCCCATGTGAAGGCATTCCTACTTCTCCAGGCGCACATGTCTCAGATTGAACTGCCTATCACTGACTACGTCGGTGATCAGACCAGTGTACTTGATCAAGCCATTCGTATTGTCCAGGCTTCTATCGATGTTCTCACGGAATTAGGCTACCTTTCAAGTTGCTTGCAGATGATAGCGGTGCTCCAGTCCGTCAAGTCGGCTCGTTGGCCCACTGACGCGCCAGTTTCGATTCTTCCTAATATCGAACCTGACGCCAAGAACGATACACCAATTTCCAAGATCAGTGCATTGACAAAGCCGCAGGCAATCCAGCTTGCTAAGAAGATGGGTGTTCCTGCCAGCCAGCACAATCGCTTTGTTCGCGTAGTGTCTATTCTCCCCAACGTTGAGGTCTCTATCGCCGAGGCCACAGCTCTTTCAATCACAATCAGTTTGAAGCGTCTGAACCAACTCGTGGAGCGTGAGGCTTGCATCTATGCACCAAAGTTCCCCAAACCTCAAACAGAGTCCTGGTTTGTTGTTGTGGCAGACTTATCACGCGACGAGATCATCGCAGTGAAGCGTGTGGGCTGGACGAGTGGCAATCGAAAGCTCGAAGCTGGCAGCAAACCAACAGCCAAGACAAGCATCAAGCTTCCCCCGGCCGATGCTGGACAAGCCCGCAAATTGGATGTTCTTGTTATAAGCGATGCGTATCCAGGATTGGAGTACCGAGTCGAGGGTGTGGACATTCCTGCACCGCCAAGTGTGGACGATGCTGTGCTGTCAAAGAAAGCAACAGCCTCTTGGTCAAATTAAGTCAAAGGTCATTATTTCGGGTAGATACAATAATAGTGAAGCAGCCCTATATATAACTTAAAGCTTAGCTAATTATAGGGGCATGGCAATTCTGCATACGCTCCTGATTTTTGGGTTTGGAAGTCTAAAGTATGACAGACGAGCTGCGCTTAGTCTGTCTAAATTTAGCACTGAAGGGCATAAAGAAACTTCAATTATTGCTTTATTAAGAGTACCTACCTAAGTAGGCCTGGTGTTGAGAGGACATACGCCTCGTCCCTGTCTTCATCGTTCTCTTCTTCTTTACAGCAAACAAATGCCTTAGCTCTCTTTCATTCAGGCAACGACTAACTTAGGCAGGTATCCAGTAATTGATCAAAATAGAACCAACTCACCCGAGCCCTACTTTGTTCGAAAGACGCCAGTGAACAGTGAACGCCTACTAGGAGTTCAGAAGAAGAAGCTTGTCGAGTATAAAAATCGCATCAATTTTCTATCTACAAGGGTTGTGCGTCTCTATGTTGGCACCTACTGAGATCAACAGGCGTCTTGCTACGCTGTTCGATCCTTTCCCAACTGCTCATATCATCGAAATGCGCGACAGTTGCGCTCATTTTCGTGCAGTGGAGTGGGCCACTGCTTCCCTCTCTGAAGATGTCAAGTACAGGTCCAACGAGGCCTGGCTCAAGTTTTATCCTAAGGGGATTCGATATCACTGGAATAGACGAAACCTCGTTGAGCGGAGACTCTATTGGATAACACGAAGCTATAGCCGGCAGAAAAAGAGATATAAGGGTCGTTTTGGCTATAACAATGTACTTTTGCACCAGTGATTGGAGTGTGTGGCTTCTTACCAAGATTCGGGGGCCGTCCTCAATGAGCTCTCGTTTCCCATGGAACATGTAGCCCTACAGCGGGCCTTCAAGTCTTCCCCAAACCATCCCGCGGATATCGAGCGCCCAGTTCTGGTTCGACGAGATCGGGATGAGTATATTGCATGCGTAGTCAGAAAGGGTTGTGGGTATACGATTATTCATTATTGTATGATGGCTTGGCACTGTTTGGCTTGGGCCAACTATACAGGAGCAGATCCGGTCTTCCATAATAATAGGGGCTTAAGAGAGTGGATGAGGGTTGGGCGGGTCGAGGTTAGCCCGGAAGGAGTTGAAATACTCAGAAAGTGCGGCCCTGTCCTCCGTGGTAGGCTCCGAGAATGACCCATAATTCCCGAGACGCCGTCCGAAGCAATCGGCCGGGGGGGTCTCGGTTGTGCGGTGCGTTTTCCCGATCACCGTTGTCGGCATTCTCGGGCCGGAATGCCTAAAGTAGCGTGCATTACTTTCGATCCCCTAGCTTTATGCTCTATCTAGACCACACGATATGCATACCTAATTAACATTGGTTGTCTTTGCTGGTTGCTGTCACCAGGTCAGATCGCAATCACCCTAACTATCCATCCATGCTTGTATGTTCAACTCAATGATTATAGCAAACAAAATTTGATGTCTTTGAGATGTTTGTTTATACGTAGCGCGTTGATGTTTCCGACACGATGTAGCAATCGATTGATGCGCCATTAATCCACGTGTTGTTCAAACTAGATCTACATTCATACTTTAGGGTATGCCTTGGCGCTATCCTCAAACCCAAAATGTAAGAGGCTGGGATATTTGGGGTTGCATTAAGAGATAAACTCAAACAGACCCTTGTCAAGCTTCTAGTCTAGTCTAATCACTTGTTTGTCTTCACATACAAATTCAAGCTTACATAGTAAGCATGCATACTCTGTATGCATGCTTATAATTGATGCCACCTAGTGATCGTCAGTCACGGCATATGCCACATACACTAATAATGTTAGCCGTGTGCCGAACACCACGCCATTTTTTCACTAGTCATCCGCATTTATTTGTATAGATAAACTTCGATGGCATCCATTTCAACACTGTCAGACATCGAATAAGGGACTCCGTCTTTTGATACAATCTTCTGGGCGAGAAACATGTCGAAACACAATTGTTTTCACTCTTTCATCTGTCGTCCGATACTATCTTCGCTTTTCCTTCCATTGGAAACCCCTTGAAACCGCACGTCAAATGCTTCGGGCCCGCCTCCCAA
Organism: Fusarium palustre; assembly: GCA_014899045.1. Lineage (NCBI taxonomy): Eukaryota > Fungi > Ascomycota > Sordariomycetes > Hypocreales > Nectriaceae > Fusarium > Fusarium palustre. Next base: position 25,076 of record JAAVUH010000226.1, read on the forward strand.
GAATTTCTCCCCCAGTCGGAATACAGGATATGGTTCTTTGAGGTTTCAGGTGTAAAAAGCGGGGGATCGAAGAAAAATAAGGAAAACAACTGCTCGAATTTGCCCCGGGGGGGGGCTGACAGGGACATGGACAGGGGTTTGAGATCAGGGGTGGCCACCGTTCCGAGATCTCACTATAGACTCTTGCTCCGATATTAACATTAAAGGCGACCACTCAAAAGGTGTCTAGTTTCACCGTTGACCGAATAGACCAGTCAAGGCGAGTCCAACTGCGAGGCTCAAACTTGGTGGGACAAGGGTTAAGGTTAAACGCCCTGATTTTCTCTTTTGACAGGCCAGGTCTTTGTGTAAGCGACCCAAAGTTTCAATTTCCGCTTCTCTGATGCTGCTTACAGTTGATTATTTTTTCCGTCTATCAGTATCTGACCTGCTATGGAGTACACACTTCATGGCGGGACGCTCAACTCCTGCAAGGGCCCGTTGACCTGAAGTGTCTCTCCTGAGATACCTGGTCACTTAGGTAGGTATGTACTATGTAGATACGTGTATAGACTTACAGTAAACAGATGAAATTGTGTTCCTTGATCCTAGTACTTGCACCTCTCTAGCGGGACTAACGGACAGAAGTTTCCTCGTTGGAGGATGTAACTCAACTTTCAAGCAGGAAGGAGAAGACCTCGAGATCTGATATATAAGTTGGCTTCACCCTCCTCCAACATGTCTTCTCTTCTTTTCTTCACACTCGTCGTAGCAAAATCACTTCTTTTTCTCAACTATCTTCACTTTCTTTCAATTTGGCTGTGCCAAACCTTCATTCTTTCTAAACAACATATAAACCAACCTTTTGCGAATCCTCGCGTCATTCCAATCCTTACCACACTTTACAAGCTTTTATAACAACAAAGAAATCTATCAAGATGCGTTTCACTGCTACCGCCGCTACTCTGGCCATGGCCACCACCGTCTCCGCCCACGCCCAGGTCTACGGTCTCTGGGTCAACGGAAAGGACCTCGGTGATGGTCGCAACACCTACATCCGATCCCCCGAAAACAACAACCCCGTCAAGGACCTGACCAGCCCCGACATTGTCTGCAACGTCAACGGCGGAAAGGCAGCTCCTAAATTCGCCTCCGCTGCTGCTGGTGACGAGGTCACCTTCGAGTGGTACCATAACGAGCGAGGTGACGATATCATTGACGGCTCTCACAAGGGCCCCGTCATTACCTACATCGCCCCTTACACCGAGACTGATGGTACCGGTGCTATCTGGACCAAGATTGCCGAGGAGGGTCTTGAGGGTGGTGAGTGGGCTGTTGACAAGCTCATCAAGAACCAGGGCAAGGCTACCTTCACTCTCCCCTCCAGCCTCAAGGCTGGCAAATACATCATCCGCCAGGAGATCATCGCCGGCCACGAGGCTGAGGTTGCCTTCAAGGACAACAGCGCCCGTGGTGCTCAGTTCTACCCCTCTTGCGCTCAGGTGGAGGTCACTGGATCTGGTACTGCCGTCCCTGATGAGAACTTTGACTTCCAGACCGGTTACACCTACACTGACAAGGGCATTGTCTTTGACGTCTACAACGCCCAGTCTTACGCTTTCCCTGGCCCTAAGGTCTGGCAGGGAACTTCTTCTGGCTCCGGCTCTGGCTCTGGCTCTGGCTCTGCTGCCCCTGCCCCTACTGCTGCTGAGACTCAGGCTCCCGCCCCTACTCCTACCTTTGCCACTGTTGTCAAGCCCTCCGAGGAGGCTGCTGCCCCTACTCAGGCTCCTTCCACCCCTGTCACTCCTCCCAAGACCGGCTGCGCTTCTCGCCGCCGCCGTGCTCGCCGTGCTGCTCGCAAGGCTCTGTAAAGAACTCGAAAACAGTTCCAAACAGACATTTGTCAATATGTGACACATCAGAGATGTCCACATGCGTGTGTTTGCTAGCAAAACACAAATCTCGCTTCTCCCTAGTGGAAGGTGATGAAACTGCAGCTCTTTGCATATAAATTTCTGTTATATAGATATTCTCTGGCCTTGCAGAGACAAGTCTCTTGTATAAATTTTATTACGACGATTCAAAAAATATTTGTCTTCCTGCTCTGATGGAATGTGATGTAAATGACGCAAGGCTGGGTAACAGTTGGATCTCATCATCCCTTAACTGCTTAGGCCTCATGGACAATTGTTGGTATTGATTCCAACTCATCACTATAAAGCTTCGTACAACAGAATCCTCTCGTGTTGGCTACTTCTCTCATTGGGTAAGTAAAGAACCATCAGGTTGGGTGCTGATGCACTAGCAAGGGTATCAAGGGATGTGGTATGATTCAGGAGAAGTGTGAAAGACATACATGCAACCTAGAATATGACGACAGGACCAATAAACGCCGAAACTACGGGTCTGACTAGATATTTGGAAGTGACCATCCCCCCCAAGCATAATCTGCCTAGTACTGGGTACCAGAAAAGTCGGCCTCTGAGATTTAGGGTACAAAAATGAATAGCCTAAAAGGTCTGGCCTAAGTAGCACAAATTGACCTACTTATCTAGTCTCTTATGCTCCTAATGGCTAATCTTTCTAATACCCTGATGCCTATCGCCGAATCCCTCCACATGAAACCTGGTACTTGACAAATCATCACACTCGCGTTTGTTCAGCATACCAGCAATGCAACTCGTCAAGAAAATGCACTGTATCTCATTAAGAGTTTTGAGGTACCATACGAAGGGCAGGTTGACAAATTGATGTGTTCCAAGCGTGCCAGAGTGAGGCGGGCCACGAGCCTTGCCCAACCTCATCTCGACAGCTTGAATCATAGTCGCAGACGCACTCAATATTTCTCTTGGGCACCAGCAGACGATTTGCACACTTATTGACGAAATCCCACGAGGATGCGCATGACTTGATTTGAATGGTCTGCTCATTGAGAGTTTGTGTGATAAGAATCTATATTGATTGGCGCTTCTATGGCGGCCCAACGGGTTGGGCTCATCATATTGACGTGGATCGACGTTCAATGACAGGTAAATTTAATTAGCCTGTACTAGACTGAGAGTCTTTGACTGTAGTCGGGGATACGACGGCTTGTACGCAATCACCTGTCACTTGTCGAACACAGTTCATTCGATCGGTTCTGCTGGTTGTCACACGCTCACCGATCGCGTATCACTAAGGAATGACAGATCTTGACCGGAGCACCGTGGTAGCACGACTACTCCAAGTCTGACACATGGTGGACACTGTAATTCAGTAGTTTAACCCCAGATTTGCTTGTTAGTGAATAAATGATTCGTTAATCTTGGAGGCAGTGAACAACGTTGTCACTGAGGCTCTGCCTCAGCCAATAGTGGTCGCTCACCACTAACGACACGCCATCCTCTACAATTGTAGCAAGCCGATCTCCTTTTCTTGTTTGATTTTCATGAGCCAAGTGTGGAGTCGCATCTCTTTCTGACAATAGATCTATCACCTATTAGAGTAGGTGAGCTGTAAGCCACAACTGTATTTTAGTCAATGTTACCCATGACGCCGAAACCATGAGTTATGGCATTGTCCAGTGAGTCAAGTCAGTCAGAAACTCCCATGTCAATTCGAAAATTGGTAGAATCCGTGCCAGATAGAACCTACGATGTATAGTGTCAGTGTAGCCCAAAAAACTTTGTGCTTTATGCGGCTCGGAAAGCTGCATAAGAGTGGCTGTGGCTTATCTCGTGTCCTATAGGTAGTGTGAATTGTATATGACCTTTGACTATTGATATCGAACTTATCGAGTATGTTCTAAGACAAGCAAACCAGAGTTCACTTGTTCTGCTCGACTACGCCTCCCGAGTGACTTTGAGTGACTGAATGAATTATCGAGCAATCCTCAAATGAGGTCGCGCCAATACGGTTGCCTTACCGGAAAGAGAGATTATATCGGTGCCTCACTGACACACATTTCCATTTGAGACGGACCTGGACGGCGGCACAGATAATGCCCGAAAGGTTATCCCAAAGCGCTTGGCGCCTCGTTCTCGAACATTGAGATATGGACATAACTGCGACCACACTGTGAGTTTTTGAAAGGCCGTTGTATGAGACTGCGTGGTGCTTACTGTCGCTGTTCTCAATAATGCGCGTCACAGAGCGACGGAAAAAAAAAAGGTTGTAGAACAGAAGTTGATAGCACCTCAGGCTGCCGACTAAATCATCCAATCCTTTGCAAGATATGAGATGAAGCATTGGCATGCTTGCTGAAGGATCACTCGTGGCTCGAGTCATTAGACAAGCAAAATGGCGACCACTGCATGTAGTAGACATTGTCTGGCGCCTCTCTTGACTAAGCCTTGGCCATGCGTAGCCCTGTCACTCGTCGAAGGATCGATGAGCTGGCGGAGGATCGTCCAATTTTGAGTCGGCCTTTAGCCGTGAACTGTGGGTTGTGTGTGTGGTGGCTATCATAGCCCGCCTCGCGCAGTAGATTCCCTGCGATATGATCATCTATCATCAATATATCTGTATATGAGGCTGTGTGCTTGTGTCTGTGGCTATATTTCAAAAGTAATGCAGTGCAAGCCGTGGTAGGCTGCTAGACATTGCTTGCTGGCTGGATAGAAGTGGTCTCAGCCTTTGGGGCGCAGTGATTTAGAACCAACTAAGGTAGAGATGACGGCAACACTCACACACACAGGAATATGAGGTTCCTAGATTGTTACCATAACATGGTATCGGGCATAAATATAAATGCCTGAAACAGATGAGAAAATAAAGCTGGGCGTTTTTGAGCCGCACTCGATTGTGTAAGTATAGAAACCCCAATGGAGTTGGTCGAGAACGTGAGACGAAGAAAAAGGATTAGCAATTGGCACCCACACTACTTACCAAAGGCAAATCATGGGCACCTCGGATTCAAACGACATAAAACTCATGTGCACAAAAGATAACTCGCCAACCCCAATTCATCAGGGGCAAGTGGCTGCTGAGACCTTGAGCGGCGATATGCCCACTGCTAGCACCGAGACACTAGGTCGCAGCCGAGCCAATGCAGATAATATCTCGGTTCTGCAAGCACAACTCTAACGAAACCATATTTTGAAACTAACGACAAAGTTCCCCAAATATCGAATTGGTTGTGGAATATTGATCGCCCATGGGAAGGATTCAAGCCACCCCATACCCCTGATTCCGGGATTGTACAGGAAAGGACGGAGAACAATACCCTGAGTCAAGTTAAACGAAAAGTCACGAATCCACCAGGAAAAACAGGCTGTGGAGAGATACTGATGTGGGTGGACGCTCTGTTGGCTGTTCCCGAGGGTTGACCTGCAAACCAGGGGTCCAGATGTGTGGGACGGGATACTCGCCGCGGAGACACATAAAATCACAGATAACAATCTGTAAGCTGCCTGCCCCTTCATGTATAATGAGTTTAGTCTGACATACAGTTAGAGAACTGTCAATCCAGTTGATTCACAGTCCAAATCGGTGATACTCTTCTGATAGCAGAGGCGCGGGGGAAACGAACCAGAGCATCGCGCTTCGTATGGTCTTTTTTGGTACAATTCTAGTAAATTTCCAGTCGGTGTTGAGCTTGGGTATTTCGGCTCTTGATCCTTAAATTCGGGTTATGCATAGAAAAAACGGTTGTTGCTTATACATTGTAGTAGAAGTCTAGGCACGATTCTCTATTCAATGATGCAAGGTCTTAAACACAGGCGCCTTGTCAGACCAACAGTCCATTATGCTGTGGTTGCTTCCGGTGGCAAGTCGTTAGAGTAAACATTTGATTTGGGCGGGCCTATTCAGCTCAACCCGCAATTAAGCAACTGGGACCAACACCACTTTCTGACATAGTCGTCTCGGGTGGGGTACAGTAAGCATCGAGAAGAAATGTCGCAATGCAATGCACATGTTGATTCCAGCAAAAAAGCTACGAAGTGGAACCTGCCACTGTCCCTACCCCCGATCTTCTTCCTTAGTGTTTAGCCTCAAGAAGAGTATTGATGATTCAAAGTCTTTAAGAATCGGATGAAATGATTCGTAATCCGTAGGCACATGAGCCAACTCTTAGCAATTAACTCCATGCATCCAGCTGCGCGACGGCCTCGACAACCCCGGCCAGAGTTGCATCTTAACTCAGCTATCTCATTGCTGAACACACATGTTCGGAATCCCCGAATGACGCCGCCGAGGGATTGCAACCTTTTCCCTTGGCATCATGGCGCTTGATTCGCATCTGCAGAAACCAACGAATGACTGGGATTTACTGGCTTCTTGTTCAAGCGTATTGCTAGACAGTCGGCCAGAAAACCGTTCATGGAACAAGCATCCGTCATTCTCGTAACAACACAATATGCTGCGACAGTGCGCAGTTGTTACTGTGGTCTCTTGATTTGTATACCAGGCCAACCTCAACAGTACCCTCCACCCCTGGAGCATACACATATAAGCGCGGAAGATGGTGTAACCATGCCGCCCTTCCCTCAGACGTTGGCATGTACATGACTTTGGTATTGAAGTGCCCTCTTTTCTCGACATCGCCAATTATCTGTTCCATTTCCACCTCGCTCCTGCACATACGAGTTACGTGCGACTGATTGACGTTTCGACATACCTAGCCTTGGATCCGATGGCAAACTCGAGGCTTCCACGAAAATGTTTTTTTCCCCAGGGCCGACCATCTTGTCGCTTACCAGTCAGTCGATAACAATATGAGTCCCATGACATCCTTCTAATGATGTTATCTCGTCCCAGCCACAGATTGTATATGTCGTAGGTTCTAATTATTCCTGGAAAGGCTCGCCCCCCTATGATCTCATGGGTAAAAATATGCTTATGTGCCGACAGAATTTGTTGTTGCCTCCTGGCGCACCAGGCCGCAGGCATAAGTAATCGTACCCCCGACGAGGATATATTAGCAATGCCGTCATTATGGACTTTCTGAGTTGTGCATTTTCCCCGTCAAGGAAGTAACCCATTAAGCAGGACGTCTTGTGATAGACGATCCCGTCGACGCCAGCAAACCACAAGTTGAGGCGGGCATCGCTATGCCTTTGATGACTCGACTCGAGTTTACTTGGGCCACAACAGCTTCCCGTATGGCTTGACGGACGAGAGTGTCGAAGCTTTCCTTGCAATGCCACCCTGGGCAGTCTCCTCTCCAGCATGGCTGGCCATCGTTATCCAGGCAGCAGCTACCTGTCGCTGTAGGTGTCTGTACAGCATTCGTGCCCAACAGCCGTCAACCCCTTAACAAACAGAGAGGCCATTGTTAAAGTTGGCGTTGCGAATAATCTTATATTCCGCCATACGATCAGCCTTGGTTACCGTTTCCACAAAGATTCATCCATATAACAGAGCCGCGATCCCCTTTTCTCCTTTATCCCTTTCTCTTTTCCATTTCTTCATGTTTATACAACGACCATTTCGACTTTGACCATGGATCCTCCATTTGATCCTCGTGGGGGTTATTCAGATGGGACCCACTGCTCACGGATAACTACAGCCCAGCGACATCCACGACATGTAAGGCAAGCCCAACGTCCTGCATCTGCTTCACGAGACATTTCTCAATTCCAACAAAGTCTCCCTCAAATGCAACCGTTCGTAACGAGCAGCCGAACCTATTTGGTCCAGGAACATCGCGATATATCCACCACCTATCAAGACACACAAGGGTATGTTCCGTCAACCGTCTGGGCATATCAAGGCAGGTATGTAACTGAGGCTTCTTGAAAATGCGATATACACACTGCTGATTCGAGTGAAGTGGCGGTACCCAGCAATACGACGGCCCTATCGACGCACAGAACCGGGTGACTCTCCCAGGCGACCGTTATCCGTTTGACAATCCCCATAGAAGGACTGCTAACTTCGTTGAATCCGGGCAATATACGGGAACTCGCTATGCATCATACGCTGATGATGCTGAGAAATACGGGATCACTTCTGCTACCAGGACCATCACCGATTTTGAAAGGCGGTTCTCTCGTGGTACCTACCTCAATACCACAGCCCAAGATGTCCAGCAACGTGTTACACCTTGGCCTTATCCACTACGTCTCGATCCGAGCTATGATGGCTATCCACCGGTAGTTGAATATACTAGTCGTAACGGCAAGCCGTCTTGCAATCGGCGCTGAGGAATTGCTTGGAGTTAACATCTTGCCATGCTCCCTGGAACCCATATTGGGTCGGGTGCTACCTCTATTGTTGACGTTCAGACAGGGGGGTGCTATTGACGGCCCATTTTCTTTGCGTTTGTTTTCCCGTCTGGTGTGATCTGTTTCTCCATGGCGTATAGCTTGTGGGCTTTTGTTGGTGACTGAACCGAATGCCGAAGATGTTTTCACGATCGTTGCTTTTGGAGCCACCGGGGTTCCGCATGTATGGCTAGTACCTGCTTATAGTTCGTGACAGCACTTTCATCAATGTCGTCAATATTCGTCTTAATTGCTCTTGGTAATAAAGGTGAGGGGGCCGATAGATGGACGGTATGATTTACAGACTGGTAGTAAGCTCTCAAATAGGTATGTTGGTTGCTAGAAGCAATAGTGCGGCACCAAAAGACGTGCATGTGTGGCACTTGCAGGCATGAAATGGTTCGCATCTATACTCCATCCAGTAGCCAAAATGGATCGTTCCATTGAGGATAACGGTATTATACACCGATACTATAGTTGGTGTGTCCATCAGTCCTAATGGGAAATCTCGAGACGCCACTTTGCTGCAGGTGTCTCAGCTGTTGGTAGCAATCGGCCAAGGAGAGTGCAGGACAAGCCATCGAGACGGTTTGCTGACCAAAAGAGTTATTGTGCGGACCGCTCGAAATTGTTGGTTCAGGCTATCCAAGCTGGCTTCATTGCATGCATTTCACCATCATAGGATGTGTGATGCGATCCTTGCAAGATCAGCTACGGCCCAAGGAGTAGGCCAGCCTCAGTTTGCCCCATTTCAGTCTATACATAAACGACTTTAAGTCCTGTATTGCGTCCTTTCTAGGCATTAAAGCGAGAATTTGACGACGTTTTATCTACCGGCATGTGCACTTGTCTTCACTTCCCACAAGTACCCCAAACATGGTACGTGTGTTGAAGAGTTAAAGCCTGCTTGAGCTGAGGCTGGGACAAAAGCCACCAACCTCGAGGCTGGAACTATAGGCAGTTACCTCCAACACAGCAGAGTCTCACAGCGATTTCGTCAGTGATGAATAAAAGCTGCGAGTCGGGCATGCGCATGATTTATGGTGGTGGCTGTCTGCAAGCAGCAGTGGTGGCTTGGACGAAGGGATACGTTAAGTAGCTGTGTAATGCCACTTTCACTTCTCCTATTTCAATCTCTTGGTTCTTTGACTGCCGTTTGGAAGCTCCCGTTATAGCTTTCATATCGATCGATTTTGTATTGTCCACAATTGACCCATCGAGGGTCAGCACAATATCAATTTTGGGCTTGAACCACCTCGTCCATGTGACTTCTATATCCCACTGCGTTCGGGGGGTTTTTTTTTTTTGTTTTGTTTCTTTCCATTCTACCACTTGTTGTTTCGTTTCCAACCAGTCACATAAATATGCCCGCGTGTTCCGTTACGACATCAAGACGCTGTCTGCCTTGTTCGTCTGCAAATCCCAAAGATGGCGAAGCCTCAACACCGGTTCTCCAATCAGTCGACACATACCCGCGAGCTGCCTTGCTGCCTTGGCCCTGATCAACAACCAAAGCACCTCGGAGCCATCATCGGCTCGTTACCGGTGCACAGTCGGAGTAGATAACTTGGCCACCAGCAAATTAAAGATCAAGGTTCATTTTCCTCTGGTCAAGAATAGTTCCTCAGTGGACTCCAATATCTCCCAACCGAAGCTCTAAATTTCCAAATTGATTAGTGTTCGTGTTGTCTTTGCAGTAGTACCCTTGTCGGGCCCCTCCTACTGGTCAATAATAAGGGGATTGCCTGTCTTCCACCACTGCTTTTATTTCGAAGCTGATGTCGAAATCATCCACCAACACTAACACCTTCTTTTCCATGGCCGGCTGAATCATCGAGCGTTCCCTGGCGGTTCCTCTGCAGCTCTTGAAAGTTATCGTATGCATCACAAGACGTTCAAATAGCAGCTACTTGACTCCCGGTAAGGCAACGTGCCGCCAGCTGCTCACTTACTAGCAGTGCCTCACCTGCTCCGTGGCCCTCTTACACGTTTAGCTGTAGAAGTCTCTGTGATACTCTGTCTCGCGTACCACTTTACTGCCACGAACAGGGTTAGCACGTGGAAGCTGTCCCCTAAGGCCGACGATATCCCCTGCTCTGACGATCGAACGTTCCATCAGCTACCATCGCGAAAGATCACCAGCATCAGAACCAGAAAAAACCTCCATCTTGTCTCAATTTAGCGCCGTTCGCTGTTCCATAAAACATCTGTCGCCATGGACCCCGATAGCGAGCCCCATAGCCGTGCTCCTGAGTGCATGGCATGCTCCCAATTATGCGTTTGGCAAGAGACAAAATGGGTCTGCACCAGCTGCAAGAGGGTTCATAGGCGTATACCAATAGACAACGACTCCCTTGGCCAGGGCGAGACACCTTCGAGTACCTACGACGGCATTGATGGGTCGGATGACGAACTTGCAGCCGGCGACCATCCTACCGCCATGGTAACTCGAGACGGTACCCCGGAGGACTTCGTGAGCTGAACACTGAATCTTTCAGATATTATACTAACAGGTACAGCATGCCTTGCGTGCCAGTGAAGGCGGCCAGCTGGGATACTACCAAAACGAGGGCGACTCTATGGTCTCTCCTTCACGTATCAAGGCTGATCAAGGAAGTCGTAAAAGGTAATGCTGTGATCTCCCTACCGCAATAACGAAGGTACTAATCAGAGAAGTGGCGTTGAAAGCTGTGATGCTGAACAGAATGGCCAAGTCTGGGGCCAGATTATAGGCGACACAGATAGAAATGTCGACCCCATGGATGTTGACAATAACGATGAAGAGGTCTACCAACCGCAATCGCCTATCCTGTTTTGGATGTCTGGAGTGGCCAATACATGCGTGGGCGAAAGGCATAGTGACATCGACCACACAATTCGGCGATTTAACCTTGCCTTCCGTCCAGAAGCCCCTTTAGAAAATCCCACAGCTGATGATGATGAGCTTGGACTCTCAGACAAGACCGAAATTGACGAATAGCTCAGAAATCCGTGGCCATCTGCTCATAAATTAAATCCACTGCATTCCATACGATAGAACAACTGGGAAGGAACTATGGCAGGCGCAGGCAGGCAGGCTTCTTGCATCGGAAGGTTGCATGGTATATGGAAAAGAATAGAAGGGAGAAAAGGGGGGGATGAAGGTTCTGAAATAAGGAAAGGCGGAGCATGTGCCTTTTGTCAAGAGTTATTGTTTCTGTTCTCTCTTCTTGAAGTTATTTGGGCACGGTCTGCTCATAGATTGTCTGAGTTTGAATATCTCCTTTGTGCTAGGTTGGTGTTTAGGTATATTTGAAAGGGGCGAGCGCAACGTTTGGTTTGTTATAGGCTGGAATAGTTTTTGTATATTTCGTTCTCGTATTGTCGAATGCCTTTCTTCTTCAAGTTGACAATATCCAGCCCTATTGCGAAACTCGGGCCTCGCCTTGACAATGAGTTTACGCGATAATTCGTAAGGTCAAGGCTGTGCAAAGATAATTGTGGCCTGCAATTATTCGTCTTTTCCGTGACTCGGTCCCAATGGCCAAGGTGATAGGCTAATGTCGCCACTCATTCCTGCACAGTATTTGAGTATGTATCTACGAGTGGCGAGTTTATCCTGGCGTCCAATCGTTGCTGCAGCGAGTAGAGGGATCATCATGAGGCTGAGTTTTCGCATGGAGATGCCGACATCGTATAAGTGAATATCCTCGCAGGTTTGCAGGTTTGTTGGAATTGAGCATTTGTAGCAACACAGCTGAAGGGGTATGGTGAGAGGAGCAAGGACAAGTTCAAGGTAGATGGGAAAAAACTCGAAAAGGAATCAAAAAGAGGGAATAGGGGGGAGGGGGGGATGGGGGGAACAAGGAAAAGAAAACGAGAGAAACAACATCCGTAGTGCACCATGAATAAGCCACTTCAGGATTCATCGTTAAGTTGTCGTCCGGGGTTAGACTAAAGAGCCGGGGGCCGGCACGGGTAGTCCCACTTTGTCTGCCGGGGCCGGTATCCCCGATCGAGCTCAGCTGTCCACTTACACTTGCAGTTAGTTATTCGAAAACCAAGCGCAACATAACCAAGAGAAAGAAGGCCAGGTACTCCAGTCTTCTTATTTATAATCTTGTCAGAACCTCCTTGTTGAACGCGACAAGCCTGAGCCCCGTCAGCTCGGTTTCGGCCTTACCGAAGGGCTTAGCAATCAATCGACTGCAGAGGACACATACTATTAGCCATCTTCTTCAGCACATCTTTCTCTGTGAGTATAACAAAGATATCGGATTCAGTGGTGGAAATCCTATCTTTTTTATCAATTCAGCTCCTGGAAAGTATTTGTTGCCTAGCCGTACATCTGCTAGTTCGTTCGGCAAATGAGTCACAAAAGAATCAGCATCAACACCATATATAGCTGGGTCACTAGTCAGTTCTTCGATTCGTTCACGCTCCATTCATTGCGGTAAAACTTTGCAACTGATACTTCTGCCTGAACCGACCTTCCTCAAAGAGAACCACAACCCATCAAACCATCTCAACATAGGCAACAAGATGAAGCCTGTGGAACTAGACGGAAGAACGGGCGAGGGTGGCGGACAAGTTGTCAGAGTCGCGGTCGCCATAGCTGCTTTGACGGGGCAGGCGGTCACAATCACCAATGTGAGAGGAAATCGTGACCGCGGCGGCGGTGGGTAATGTCTGGATTCATACCGCAACATCACCAGCTGACATCCCACAGGTCTCAAGAGTCAGCATGTCACCAGCATCCAGTATCTCGCAGATGTAACCAATGCAGATGTTGATGGTCTAAGTGTGGGATCCAAAACTGTAACATTTGCACCAAGACGAACACCCACGGAGTTATACCAGCGCAATATCAAAGTTTCCGCAGAATCGGGTTCGGCAAGTGCTCTGCTTATACTCCAGGCTATCTTGCCATTCTTGATCTTTGCAGGAAATGACCCTGAGGAACCGGTTGAGCTTCAAATCTCCGGCGGGACAAATGTTTCATTTTCCCTCAGTTTTGAATATCTGGATCAGATACTCTTACCAACACTAGAAGAACGCTTTGGTATCCAGGTAGGGAGAACGCTGGAACGTCGCGGTTGGAGCATGGGACCCCAGTCGAGGGGGCAAATCAGTCTTACATTTCACCCATTAAAGATTGGTCAAAGTCTGCGATACAGGGCCCCAGAGCAACGAAAATACCCGGAATCCTACGAAGTCAAGGCTGTCGACGTTAGCATGGTTGTGCCTGGTAGCGCGCATGAGAAGCTTCAGGCATTACTAACAAAGGACCTAGAAGGACTGTTCCCATCAACTGAAATCTGCTTCAGGCTTACTGAAGATACGAACCTGGATTCACGCTGGTACATACTCCTCGTCGCCCGTTCCACATCTGGAATCCGATGGGGATACGATTGGCTCGGATCTCTGCCGAAGAAGACGAAGAATAGGGATCGATTCATGGACCAGGTATCGAAACAGCTATGCCGAGGTCTGTATAAAGAGGTAGAAGTTGGGGGTCAAGTAGACATTCATCTACAAGACCAAGTGGTCGTGTTCCAGGCGCTTTGCGAGGGATACTCCTCATTTCCCCGGGGTAACGGCCCAGACGAATCACTTTCTGGGTCGCTGATTGATGACATGGGAAATTTCAAAATCGGAGACAATAGAATAAGAAAGGAAAAGACTCATGAACCCTTTGGCTATGGTTCGCTGCATTCACAAACAGCAAGATGGGTTGCCAGTGAAATGCTACCGAACGTGGAGTTTTACAACAAAGGAGACGTGGTTAAAGGCGCTGGTATATCAATGAAATAGACCTTTCAGGCTCGAAATAAGGCATAATTATGAGTCAATGGCGAACGGGTATCAACCTGCTTTGATGAGTGTAAACACCAATTAGAGCATTGCTGTAGAGCGGAGTGCATTAGTTGCGACGTGGCTAAGAATGGCCTCACAGCTGTAGTGCCACTTATCCTTACTGTATAGAAAGATATTGCACAATCAGCATTTGGGGATTTTGCTACGAAATGGCGTTCTTCTTCAAGCTCAACCAAACTTCTGATCTTTCTCGAAAGATCTGATCATATAACAATCGATCCGCCTGGCTTTGCATACTGGCCTCAGCGATCAGTGCCACGCTATGACTTTACGCAAAGTGTCACAGCTTAGGCTAAGGTGAAGGGACATCACCGAAGCGGAACTGCGACCAACCGAAGCTACCCTCGTGCAACGTCCAAGTTTGTTTTCCCCTATCCTCACTAGCCGCACCCGCAGTGATGAAAACGGGCATGAGGTGGTCCATGAAAGGATGTGCTTGCTTTGCGTCTCCTCTCTTGCATATCGCAGCCATCTTTTCCTCTCGGACATCAGGATCGGCCTCCACAGCCCCCTTGAGGGCGCTGTCGAAACTGACAACGTATGGGAGTGGTTCTGTATTACCCTCAAACAGGTGATACATGTCACGCAAGTTGTGTACTGACATCCCAGCACCGATTATGACGATTCCCTCGTCCCGAAGTGAAGAAACGGCGCGACCAAGAGCATAATGAGCATGTGGATCTTCGCTCTTGAATAAAGAGACCTGTACCAGCGGGACATTTAGAGGATTCTTTTCAGGGTCAAAAGCTACGACCTGTTAGCACATCTAACAAGTATACTCAGCAAACGTACCAACGTGGAAACCAGAGAACACGCCATGGTCAAGGCCACGTTTCATTCCATAGGACTGAATCCCGGCCTCTGAAAGCATCACCATGATCTTGCTCGCAAGCTCGGGGTTTCCTTTATTGGGATATTCGGCCTTATAAAAATGATCAGGGAAGCCATAGAAACTGGTTGCAAGTTAACAGAGGCTCTTAGTAAGATTCAAGATATGACACACTCATAGATTAGGTCAGTATCGACTGCGTTGTTGACATGGATAGTGTCTTCTTCCCCCATCCAATGCGCCGAGAAGACGACTACTGCCTTTGGTTTGACTTGATGTATGATCTCTTTGCCAATCTGTTGAAGGATAGGATACACAGGATGTCCTGTGTTGTATTGAACATCCGGCTTCAGACTTAGTAGTTGGTTTGTTTCGAGCTTTAGACAAACTTACACCACCATGACTAAAGAAATAGACGGGAGTTTTCGTTGCTGAAGAAGCTGATGGGATTGCTGTATTATTATGTGTGTTAGACCAATTGACTCCTGCCCTCTGCAACATTGACGAGAAAGCTTTAAGCGGCGAGGCGCTGAACAAAGCAATCATGGCCACAGCTACGGAAACAAGGCCGATCAATGATCGGAACGGTACACGTCGAACCATAATGAATCAAGTGATCTGTTAATGACAGACTTTCGATAGGTGGTTTGAAATAGTTTCAGAAATGGTACCGTAAGATCATGCTCCTTTTACATGTTGATGAATTGTATATATCCGAGTATCCTTTCCGGAATATCCGTCAGTGGATCCGAGCTGAAGTTGGACGAACGTGATGTTAAATCAACCCATCATGATAGTTATTGTCATGGCTATTCTCAACTCAGGTTGTTAACAATGAAGAAATTGGCAAAATGATTGACAGAGTCTGTGCTGGATGAGGCTTCGTGGTACCTATGAATCGTTACGTGGTATGCAAGAATCTACTGAGGTATGTATGGTTATTTAACAAGTGCAAGCGATTGGAGCCCTCATTATCTCAACTAGAGTGAAAATATATCAGAGTTGATTGATTCTCCGTAACTAATTAAGGGAAAGAACACAATGTTTTCAATCTTAAAACGCTCATAAGCGAAGAGATAGTCCCAACTAAATGTCTTGACGTCCTGATTGTGAACAAATACCCTGTATGCTTGCTGTATAGGTAGATACTACCAAGGCTACTAAGAGAGACTGACGTTGGTCTGTTAACCTAGCTCGAGCTCCAACCTACGGAACCGGATAAACTGCCCCACAAAACAAAAGGAACAAGGTAACTTCAATGGTCCGTTGCTGGGTGCAACTGCTAGATTAGCCCGCCAAAAAGTCAACTTCAGAAACTGCAGGGCGAGCATCAAAGGTGAAAGGGCGGCTTGTTACCTAACCATCATCATCCTCTTTGTCCTTCGACAAACATCGCCAAGTCGGGATCGTATCTCACGCCACACAATACGACCCATCTATCTGACACGCCCTGCCTGTGATACTTGCACTTAGTTTTTTGTTTCGACCTTCATCATGGCTCCTCTTATCCTTCATAACGTCCCTGACGATGAGTGCTATGTTGGTGACGATGGCATCAAGCGACCTTACGCCATGTACTTCAACCAGTATGGCTATCTTACCTCTCATCGAAACTAACACTAACGAGACGCGCAATCAGACAAGATGCCCCTCAAGGAACTACACGATCACGTCGTAGCGCCGCCGAGTCTGGTTCATTTGGCAAATCAACCCGTCGTTCGCGATCGCGTACCGGAACACCAGCTCGCAGTCGAGAGAACCCCACGCTAGCTGCTGCAGACAAGCTCTTTGGCGACTGGGTATCGAACCAAGCGGCCGCGCCTGCTCAGACCGTCCAGCGTAAGAGCAGCGGTATGATGCAGGAAGAGGCTGCTACCCAACGAACTATTACTTCTACGCCTGTCGAGCTAATCCTCCGCGGCTACCGATCGTACACGCAGCAGTACGCTGCCATCTCCCATTACGAATCACTTGCGGGCGCGATCTTGGAGGATTATCCTCGCGAACCTCCTGCCAGCCAACGCCGATACAAGTCCGAATTACGCGATCCTGCATTCACGCGACGCCGTAATCTCACAGCCGATGAGCGAGCCTTGGTGAACCGTGCTGATGCTGGAGATCATTGGGTCAAGGTTACTTTTGAGAGCAGGGAAGCTGCCGAAGCTGCAACCTTTGCCAGCCCTCAAAGGATCCTGGGACATCTTGTGTACGCTGAGCCGTACCGGGGAGTTCCCCCTGCTAAGGATGAGGCTTGCCCTGATATCGAGGTTGTCTCTGATCATCCCCGATCTCAGAGCATGCCAACGGTTCCGACCACGAATGTTCGCAAGACCTTCAGCGGGCCTACGTCGTTCAACAGCCGCCTCCTAGACCTCTCCCCGCCCCATTCGCAAACCTCCAGCCTTACTATGGACACCGGAACTATCAGCAACTCGCATACCTCTACCGCTACGATCACCGAGCCCATTTCTCTCCCTAAGGCCACCACATCAAGCATTGAGCCCATGGAGATTCGTGACGAGGATAGTATTTTCTGTCGTCGCATCCCGACCGCCCGTCGCGCTACTATTCTTCCTGCTGAGCAAGCCCTTCTCCCTCAGCAAACCATGATGCAGCGGGTGATCAATGCCATTCCTTTCATTAAGTGGTTCGGTGGCAGTATGATTGGTAACGAGGTGCCTCGAACCGAGACAGGCGAATTCGATTGGAGCAAGGCAAGCTTATACTGGAAGCTCATATGGTGGCTCGACGCTTGGATTGGACTGTTTGGGGGCGATGTGCTCAACGCTGATAAGGATGATTAGAGAACATTCAATCGACAGTGCGAGTACAAGGTATCCCAGGCGGACGGTCCAAAAAAAGGAAATAGCATCAGTCGGCAGCAGAGCTAGAATGTACGAGAGACGAAGAATCTGATCATCGACCACGGCGTAACAACGGTCATGGCGTAAGGCGTGTTATGGAATGGTACCACTTGGTTTAGTCGCATACTTAATAGACATGGAGGATGAAGATCCGCATAATGTTCGTATACTATCAATCAGGAGCAAGTCCTGCAAATCTATTGCTGCATCTCGGTGAAGAGAATGTCTGCCAAAAATGCCCACACAAACGCCTTTGTACATGATAAGCCAACGCGGTCATAACTCACTAATTCAGTAATCCAGCCACTTAACTTGGACTTCTATCCTCATCACCGCTCCACGCAGCTGCAGAGCTCGCATCTGTAATCAGTCCCGGTGACTTTGGTCTTTTCTCCATAGAAGCAGGTGACACTGATCGCCCTCTTGTTTCCTCCTCTTGTGCGACAGTAATGTCCTGCTCACAATTTTCATTCTGTTCGTGGCCATTTTGTATCTGCTCTGCTTCACCGTCTGATTCTGCCACAGGTAGAAGTAACTCAGATCTATTTAACTCGTCATCGTCGTTTGCCAAACCTTCTGCTCGGCCAACTAATGAGTCATAGGTCACATCTGTTGGGATCCGGCGAATGGGCTGTGGTGAGAACGGCCTTGCGTTACGCGGCTTGTTAAAATCTGTTGAGAAGACGCTGTCGGTGTCACCTCCACCGCTGGGTCTCATATCTGAAGCCAACGCAGCAAGTGACTGATAGCGCTCTGTATCCATCAGGAGACTATCACCTCTGGCGTGGCTCCTGGATAATTCCGATCCTGTATCGGCGAGAATGCTTTTGGGCGGCAGGATCGAAAAGAGCTTTGGTGTGTCACCACCACCGCCACTACCCATGTTTGCGCTGTCCTCCTCGGTTGCGAATAAATCTTGTCCCTTCTCCAGGAGGTCGTCAAGACCACCTCCGCTCCATCCTTTTCTTGCGAGACTCTCGAAGATATCCACTTCTGCGCGTACAAGGCTGCAGCTTGCGTCGACGATCCTTCCGCTTGTCTCTTGACTTTCTCGTAATAAAGTTCTTGCATGATCGGCATGCAACGTTGTCAAACCATCCAGTTTGGTGGTCAAGTCAACCAAATGTGCCCTAAATCGTCCAACATCTCGTCTTCGCTGTTTGTGCAACTTCATGCCCTCCTTCTCCAGCCGCTTGATCTCTCTGCTCTGGGCTTTAATATTGTGTTTGTACGTCTCCTCCTCATCGTCAATAACGGTCTGCCATTTATCCAAGTCATGGAGAAGCGGCACTTCGAAGGATCGGTATACTGTTTCAGAGAGAATCTGTTGATGGTTTGCGACGAGATGGTGTACTCCAGAAGCGGACATGAGCATATCGGCGGTGCAGGAGCCCTTAGTCGAGAAACTTGCCGTCATGTTGGTCGATCCAGAAGGCCCAATAGGTTCAGCGCGAGCCTCTTTTAGTCTGGCGCATGCTTCGAGTGCTGAGCCGAATGTCGATGCAGCGGTTGACAGCGCAGCGAGGGCGAGACGGTATGACTTGGCGGAGGCGACGAGGTCAGAGTAAGCTTGCTGGGAGTTTTCAAGGTCGGCTTTTGTGAGGACAGCATGTGATGATCGAGGAGGCGGTGGGAGTGGTAGGTTGAACTGAGATAGAGGGTTTGCAGTCGATGCAAGAGAATAGACGGGCGAACCGGGGACGGGCGGTAGTTGTGACGGTGTCGGAGACACTGGACGCGATGCTTCGGGGGTCATGTTTGTTTACTTTAGCCGGACGATCATCGGTGTGACTCGGCTTGTTTGGACTGCGAATCGGGGATGCTTTGAGGAGGCGGATGAAGATATTTTAGCAGAATATAAAAGCCATAAGCAAAATGCGTCAATTTGGAAGGGTCGGGTACCGAACAAAGTTGTTGATTCCACCAAAGGTTTCGATCGGTTGGCAAACGTTGGAGAAGACTGTCCGGGATCAAGGGTGCAATGGAGGGTCTGTCGCTGCAGAGTCCCCCCACCCATGGAAACCTCCATGGAGTGCGCTCCATACTATAAGCGATAGGGCACTTGGTGGCCCGGCCTTATCATGCACCTCTACGCGGCGGGCATTGTAAGGCGCCCAGACATGGAGTGGTGGAGCGGAGCCCAGCGCACGTCATTTTGTTGGCACCATGTCTCTATGGAATTATATGTGGAAGGCAATGCTTCATAGAAATCTATATCAGCTCCTGAAAACATAAGCGGTGAAATTAATAGTAGGTCCGTCGACATTATTTTAGACTAGCTCCTTCATCTATCTGTTTTTTTTTTTCTTTTTGCCCAAGCTTTGACTGTTGTGTTACCCTTCTAACTTGGATGCCATCACGAGGTTGTCATGAGCGAGATGGGCCACGGGGCATATTAAGTCAGCTTGGTTGGTCTTTTCTCGCCTCGTGCTAGTATAATGTGATGAACATATATCAGATGTCATAAGTCGTAGTCGTCAATATCGTGTCTATTTTCTCCTATTCCTTTTGGTTGGCAATTAACACCAGCAAATATATGCTATCTAAAAATCCTTTTCTTGAGTCGTCTAGTTCTTGGGGGGCAGCTGCTTCCTCAAGAATGCTTCAACCTCATCGAGCTCCTCAGGAACAGCAGAGTGTCCCATACCACTATATAGAGTCAGTAAGTAAGTATGTGGATCTGAAAAAAACGCAACATCGACCGACTTACGGGTAGGTCTTCCATGTAACGTCGTAGCCAAGTCCCTTGAGCAAGTCGGCACTCAGCTTTCCACGCTCGCAAGGGACGATAGGGTCCTCTTCACCATGGAACATCATTACGGGAGTCTTGCGGTTGGCATCTGTAGGTTTGACCATGTCGGCAAAGGTCTTGGATAGGAGCAACCACGACGAAAGGCCAAGGATACCACCCAGCTTGCTTGTGCAGGTGAGGCCGGCAAGGAGAGACATGGCACCGCCCTGAGAGAAACCGCCGAGAACTATACGCTCAGGGGCAATTCCCAAGTCGACCTCTTGTTGGATGAGATCGTGGAAGTACTGTTGGCTGAGCTTAATGCCGTCTATGTCCTCGTTACGAATGAGAGAGTCGACGTCTCCTCCAAGTTGTTTCTATACAATGTTAGACGTATTTGCACCCGCTAAAAGAGACACTTACGATGTCAAACCATCCAGGCATTCTCATTCCCATGTTCTATCCGTGTTAGGTCAACTCTTACTATGCCTCCCAGGTATGGACTCACGACGCTAATGGGGATTTGAGGCGCATGAGGCAGAATGAACTTGACCTCGTCCATCTTTTGTCGTCGGCGCCAGTTCTCAACAGCGCCTGCCCAACCATGACCAGTATCACCCAGACCGTGAACAAAGATGACCGTTGCTGTGTGTTTACATGCCGCGGGGAAAACGAGTGGGGCGATTCCTCCTGACATACTTGCTTTTGACGTCTCAGTTTTGGTACTACTGAATAGTTTGTTGCAGATCAAGAGAACTAGTAGCGGAAGACAAAAGATGAAAAGGTAGCGGAAGACGGTTTTCGTAGATAAATCTGAGTCAAGCACTTGCTTACGATTGTTGGACATAGCAGAAGTGGAAGTTAAGTCTGTCCAAGTGGAGTTTAGCGTTAAGTTATTGCGAAGTGCGGGCTGCTTACCCTACACCCGTTAGGCATTGGGTTCAAAACACTAGCCGGACGTTGGATTAAAGAGTGGGGTCACATCAGATAAATAATTTGGTTGGTGTAAAAGCTCTGCCCAGCACTCAATACTCGGCCACTGTATCTTGCCTCCATCAGAAGAGTCTTCAGCTACATCGTACATTGCAGCACCATGACGAAATAATAATAAAAAGCCCTGCTACCTCACTCCGAGACCTCTCTTTTGCTCCTCGAACTGAGAGGTTCACTTCTTACTTTACGCAAGAAACTTGACTACCAGAAATAGTCGTCTCTTTTTGCACCAGAATATGTATATGTCTTAGACAAGAGTTGTTTATCGTCAACAAGTTAGCAGGGATAGTGCCTTTTGAGCAAGAGCTTCGATGTCTCGAAGCCTTCAACCAAACTTATGCAGCAATGATAGAGCAAGGCTAACGTTTTACGGCTGACGCTGGACCATCAAATTACCAAGTCAGCCCAGCCTCTTTATTATCTAGATGTAGTCGGGTACTTAGTACTTGACCGGGCACTGAATGCGCACCCAAGACCTTGTACTCAAGATTTGCTCGGTTTAATATACTCTAGTATTCTTTCTATGGTATTTTCTTCTTTCCCTGGTCATCAAGGAAACACATACTAAAAAGAAACGCGTTTCGTTATCTGATCATCTTATCGTATCGTTTCCATGGGTGGAATCTTGACCCTGAAAACCGCTGGCACGTTAGGGGTCGGGTGGCTGGTTATGGCACGTGCACACCCAGCAATTGGAGTGCATGGCATCCATCTTTAGTGCGTGAGGGGTGATTAGAACCCTGTGTCTACTCCATCGTCACTGCAACTAGGTAGTCAACCCATCTTTGAGCCAAGTCGCGTTGGACAAGTTCAAGTTTGAATTCCTGCATCATTTGAATTTTCTTTATGCTTGTGTAACGTCATTTACAAATATCGTTTATATCTACCGGATCACTTCAATGTCCGAAGAGTTGACTCTCCCTCGTCTCCCTGCTGTTTCTTGGGATGAGCAATCCCAAACTTTCAGCAACAACCCTCGGAAACGCGTCCGCAATGCCGGCTCCAAGCACGCGCCTTCCTCGGGCTTCAACAATTCAAGTGATCCCGCCATATTCTCTAGTGATGATGATCCTGCATTGGACAACTATGTAGAGGGCAGGCGAAAGAAGAGATACATTGGTTCTTGGTTTCAACAACACCCCACTTCTTCCGACTCGACTTTCAGTGAGATTCACGTCCCTAAGCAGAGGCGCCCATGGACGCGACAGGCAGACAGTGGCGTCTTCCTAGGAAGCGATGGAAATGAGAGCGAAGACATGCTGGAACCCGTACCTGAAAACCCAAAACCCAGACTGCCCCAGCTTAACCGCGTAGTGCGCCGTGTCTCGAGGGCTGAGCAAGTTGCACGCGACAAGGTTCGCACTTGTCTTGAGACGGGCGAAGAGACAGTTGACTTTTGGTCAATGGGGCTGGAAGATATCTCCAACGACACCATTAGTCCTTTATCTCAGTTCACTTGCATCCCCATCGTTACCAAGGATGTTGCCTTTGAGCAGAAGGATCCAGAGCTCAAGATCTACATGGCTCAGAACCGGCTAACCCGGGTTCCTGGTGCCATCTTTGACTTGACCTATCTCACCATCTTAAGTCTCCGCCACAACAAACTCACCGAAATCCCTCCTGGTATCGGTAAACTACAGCATCTCAAGGAGCTCAACGTGTCACAAAACCGTTTGCGACATCTACCAGTTGAGTTGTTGGATCTATTTGCATCAAATAGCAAACTCGACACACTTGTCATTCACCCCAACCCCTTCTGGCAGCCAAAGCAAAGCCTGGAACAGACTGAGGAGAAGTCCGACAATGTGCTCTTCTCGCACACGGAATCTGAACTTTCTTTCGTGCCTCACTTGGTGAGTCGAGTGTTGGGCAGGTCCCCTTCGCAGCTCTCAGATACTATGGGACGGGTCGTCTCAGACTTCAAGTTTCCAATAGACCATCGGAAAGTCGTCTTACCTGTTGATGAGGGAGAACCCGAATTATCACCATCAGCATCCGTCTCGTCCATGACAGAGTCGCAACGTCTTCAAGGGGCAAGCCGCGTTCCGAGTCTTCTGGAGACTGCCCTTCGAGCTTGCTATTCTAGTAGTCAGCTTTCGGAAATGGCACTTTACATCCCGGAGGGTCTCAACCATCTCAGGAGGCTTCTAGAACGAGCACAGCGACAGAAGGAAGCCGGTGGGTTGACTTGCGCACATTGTCGGAAGAAGATGGTCGTTCCAACTGTCGAATGGGTTGAGTGGCGGGAAGTTCGAACCTGTAAAAAGGTTAACTCTTCTGTCCTGCGGGCGACACCGCTGAGTATGGCACAGGGTGAGAGGGCCGTTCCCTTTATCCACCGAGGATGCTCATGGCGATGTGGACCAGGAGAAGTGAACAAAAGCAGTTGGGGTCTTTCTAGAGGGAATTTGGTACCTGTAACTGACGAAGAAAACCAGCAAGCATAACGGGTAAATGACGTTTTGTATATAGTAAAAGCAGATTGATGAGCGCATGAATAATACCTTACGTTGTCTTTTTCTTTGAAACCAGTTGCGTTTGAATCTTTGGCTTCATGATACATAATGAAGATGCAGGTGGCTTTGGAGGACATCTTTTCGGGATGCGGTCTGGTATTTTTATGTCGCCCTGCGTCGCCTGTAGAGTTCACTGACTTAAACATGCTCTCTTTTCTCCGTCACTGAATTGTATTGAACATGTACTATCACAGGTTGCTTGCTAAAAGATGACAGAGCTATCCTGATCGCGGGAACACAAGTATATTAACACTAAAGAGAAGATCAATCTTTTAGTTAAGCATAACAGACTAGATGTCCTCTCTCTCGTCCCAACCTTAGATGCCATCATGTTTCGTATTGCCTCCCAGCTTGACCTACAAATTAAGTCCGTGGATAAGCTTTCAGCTGAGAGCATCACGTTAAACCCCAGGATTCACGTAAGGGAATATGGTGTTGCAGGGTTCCTTTTGGGGTTTGGCAGAGCAAGTTTCTGCTCTTCTTGTTATGAGAGCAATGTGATTACAGCTTCAAATGTCACAATCGAGACTGGATCAAAGTGAGTGTTTGTTGAATTAGCAGCCAGAAAGAATTATGTTGATCCCGTCGAAGCCATGGGCTATTATTTCCAGCCCACTCCCTAGCAGGCCTGTATCGGTCTATCCTTCATCACAAAATCGTTGAAGAGCCTAGTCGTGTATGTACTTTTTGGTAGAACTTCTTATTGGTACGTAACTCCACGTGCCTGTACCCTCGTAGAGCATACAGGATTGCACTCACCAGCATAGGCGAGCCACATCGTCAAAAACACTCCCTGCCTACTGCGTGACGCGTAGATAGACGTATCTTTACTTGGAGGCATACGACTTGGCTCAAGAAGTAAGTGGTCATAGGTATTCTAGCGGAAGTACCATCTCTTTCACATATCAATACGCTAGAATGCCTCTTAGACCCATACCATAGCTGTGGAGGGTGGACCAAAGCGATTTAAATCATGAGCACAAATAATCGCACCCTGCGCAAACCATACGAGTGAACAACTTGTTCAAAGACACAAGTATCATTCATTCGAGGTCTAATCCCAGTCATCGTCATCACTGTCGACATTTCGTGGTCTTCCAGCAGTTCCGGTTTTGATAGTCTTGCCTGCCAAACGGTCTTCGGCGGCATCTTCGGCGGCTTGTCTCCTCTTGACAACGCGCATATCAGAATCAGTGACAGCTCCAACCTCAATCAGGAGATTGTCAACCTGTTGCATTCTTGTTCGTACGCCCCCTATAGTCGCCAATGTCACGATCTGCTTGACAATATCTCCCTTGTTGTAAACCAGAATTGTCGGGCAGTTTCGGTCGGGGTAGTTCTCGATGGCCTGGCTGGCTCGAATTTCGCAAAACTTAATTTCGCCGTACTCCCTAGCCGCTTGTCTCCATAGTTCAGTCAAAACCCGAGACTCGACATTTGTTCCCATTGCAGATGTAAGGTTGACAAAGACCGGTCCGTTTTGTGACGCGTCTGTGACTTCGCGCTGGTATTCGGGCTTTGAGAGAGGGTATACGGTTCCATGTAGAGCTTTCTTTTGTAAACTGTTCAACTCGGCCATGCGCTTTTGGCGGTATTGTTCCAAGAAAGCTTCATCTTCTTCGTCTTCAAACTCGTCCAACTCGTCGAGGTCTTTACCTTCTAATCGGTTCTCATGTGCTAGTCTTCGTCCTTCTAGAATGGCCTCTTCGATCATAGGGGTTGGGCTTGGCGGCTTCTCAGGGATAACTCCATGTTTTCGAAGAATATCATTCCTATGGCGGGGTTAGAGCTAGCTCAGGGTCGGTCCTTCAAGGAGGGGTAGCAAAAACTGACCATTCTGTGTCTGCGTTTGGGTCATCAATTGGAACATTGATACGCTGTTCCAGGGGATTAGACATCTTGAGAGCTTGACAGGTTTGAAGCGGCCCCTTCAACGAGCGTTCCCTAAGTCCAATATGTATTTGCTCGAAAGTGGCAGCCTACTATATACGTAGTGTAAACTGACGCAACAACTCTACAACCTAGGGACCGACCATGCAGACAGAGCTCACCCATGCATAACTCGCATAAGCTCCACCAAGCACAATTGGTGCACAAGCTCCAACTCTCAACGGCGCTATGTTGCACCGACATTGACCCGATCACTCCTTCCCAATTTCATCACGTGTGTGGGCTATCCAACCCTAGCAAGCTAGTCCTCTTTCGGCCACAGAAACCGCCCCAGAGGCAAGAACGAGACGTCCCCTCAGAGCCACCAAACTTTTCCTCGCTTACCTCCTCCCACCCACCTTGCGAGCCTCAAATCTGTTGCCGGATTTCGTCAAGCTTTCCCATTCTCGCAAGATACCGACAAGAAATTTTCGAGAAAATCAGACAAGATGGTAAGCGACTGCCTTTTTCTGATGCCTTTTCCGATGGATCGATTACGAGCGATGGATGGACAACAACTACGTGTGTGAAAAGAGGTGGAATCGTCTACTCGAAGAAACTTGCTGCCCGTGGCAACAGTTACAATCTGACGGAACTCGACTTGAACGACAGAACGGACGATGGATCGAAGACAAAAAGGATACAGACACGATGATGGAACATGTTGGCTAATATTCCGCCCCCTAGGTTCTCGCCGTTGATCTTCTGAACCCTTCCCCGGCCGCCGAGGCCAAGAAGCACAAGCTCAAGGTACGATAACATCCGGACTTTTTTTTTTATTATCACGACAATCGATCTAACATTGTCAGACCCTTGTGCCCGCCCCTCGATCCTTCTTCATGGATGTCAAGTGCCCCGGTTGCTTCACCATCACCACCGTCTTCTCTCACGCCCAGACCGTTGTCATCTGCCAGGGATGCACCACTGTCCTCTGCCAGCCTACCGGTGGTAAGGCTCGTCTGACTGAGGGCTGCTCTTTCCGAAGGAAGTAAACGCCTCGCGGCGATTTATTTCCTTGGGCACTCATGACTCTTACGGTTCATCTCATGGTGGCCATCTCGGATCTGCAAAACACAACATCGACATGGACGGATAGAACAGCCGACGTTGCGAACATTCACCAAAAACATCTTTGCAGATAGAAGATGGAACACCCAGAATAGGGGCGTTTGGGGTCTCCGGATATCTTGCATGGCACATCATTTCTCTTTTGTTTTTCCGTTACGCGCCTTGTACCAAAGAGTCGTCTGGAGGCAGGAAGGAAAAAAAAGCACTGCATGGGTGGAAAGCTGAGAAAGCCTTCACACGAGTGTTCGTACTGGTCCCAATGGGTCGGCCGGACATGAGGACGTGGAACCGTTTCTTGATGATCGCTTCATACCCGAGTGCAGTGGGTAGCGGAGGATGGTCACTGTGCTTTTGCGAAATTCACAATGGTTTCCACATCACTTTCTTCTTGGCGTGAATGCTTCTAGTCGATGATTGCGTTGTGTTGCTGTCGTGACTGTCGTAGAGCACACTCTTGTGCTTCGTATTAACATGATCCCAAGACGTATCATCCCGTTCTACGCTAGGTATCTACCATGGCTCGCTATATCCATCGGATTCTGGCTGACTTGACGCCAGTTGTTGATGGAAGGCGTCATCGATAGTTTGGCTGGAACCCCTCAGCAGATCGCCACACATAGCTGCTGACCTGCTGGATGACTAGATCCACAGACAGTTGTCCGCCACAAAGCGCCTGAGGCAACTCAGCAGAAGCAGAATCTAAAAGTTTTTTTTTATTAGTTTTTTTTGCGAATCTGGGGAACCAACTACCCCGCGAAATATTGATGGAATCCTCATTCTGCCTTGAACCCGACACATTATAGTTCCGACTATAGTCGTCGGTGATTGGATGGATGGATTGACGAACCTCCTTCGAATTGACCTTCTATATAGCCATAGCCAATTGTTGGTTCATGACGGCTTTATCTTATAATGCTCAGTGACTTCGGAATTTGACCAATTTGAGCTTGTGTTGTGCTGTTGGTGATCGAGTGACTTTTTTCCTTGAAGCAATTTCCTAAATCTAGAGGCAAATTCGATGTGGATCTCGACTCCATTAAGCAAATAAAATCGATCATTTTCGTAGATCATGAAAAGTGCTAAAATTTGCCTTTGGGATAATCTATCGCCACCGCCTTGTAGACCAGACTTTCCTTTTGCTGCAGATAGATAGATACATTAGTAGGTACAGTACCTATGAAGTTATAAGTTGAGTCGGTGGACCAATGAAAGGACTGTCAATTGATCACTTTACGCGAAAGCGGCGCGATGAGAGCGTGCTCACACGCGAAAAAACTGGGATCCACAGTAAGAAGCTCTTGTTAGTTGATTGGTTGAACTGCGCTGCTTTTGGGATCGTCTCCTTCTTTAGCTTTTTGGGGTCCTGCTTGGGACAGAGCATGGGCGCTTCACATCCTGGCCCTGCCAAATTTCCTCACCCCTGGCAACACGACGGCCCTGGTTCGACTTGTTTCAGTCTCCCCTCTTCTTTCTGTGCCACAGTACTTGCTTTCTTTATCGTCACCACTGCAACGTCATCGCTCAGTATATTGGTTTCGATTGTTGATTAATTCTGAATCAATCAATTGTTTTCGGTTAATCACAGTCTTTACATTTCTCCATCATGTCAACTCCTCGTACCAAGCGCCAATTCGCTGGTGCTTCAGCCGATCCCTCTCAGCGCCAAATCACCTCCTTCTTCAATGCTAGAACCACAGCTGAGTCTGCGGCGGCTGAAGCTGAGAAGCCCGTCCAGCCCGTTCTACCCTCTGCTGTCCAGTCAAACCTTCTCAGCGTCGGTATGCGAGTTCGCAAGTCCGTTCCCGAGGGATACAAAACAGTCGGCACCAGTGCTTTCAAGCTCTGGACAGACAATGCTCCGGTAAACACCACCAAAATCACCGCACGAGCCCCAACTAAGGGTACCTCTCGAGAACTTCTCCCTTTCTGCGCAATCAACAGGGTTGGCGGTCTTGATACGCAACCTGAGTTTGAACAAGAGGATGGTGTTCCGGATATCGACGCTATTCCCGAGCTTACCATGTCGCAAGAGAGCAACGAGAGTGCCGAGTCGTACGATGGATCCCGCAAGCGAACTTTTTATGAAGAGGAAGATGAGCTGTTTGAAAGCCGCGCTATGGACGTCCAGAGCAACTCCAGAATCATGGCTATTCCCGTGTCTCGAAAGGGTGCTGGTCTGAGAGGTTTCGCCTCAGACAACCGAAACTCTGTTTCAGATTTCGAAGAGGCCGATTTTCTTGTCAATCCCGAGATGGATATGACTAACTAAGCCGGCACTTGTTACGATGGGCTTCGACAGAGTTCTTGTACACTGTCATGCCAACTATGCGTTATGTTTGGGTTTTGCAACATTGGTCGGCGTTCAGGTATATATCAATGCTCCAGAGCGGTTGTAGATTTATTGGGTGTCAAAAAGATATTGGAGCTCGCTACATGCTATGCGGGTGGAATTACACAGAAAGGTCCAAAGAAGACCTACAATTGTTATTATTATTCCTCAACTTACATGCCCACGAAGGGCTCTCGAAATTCGAGCAAGTCTCTCTGTCCGTAAAACTCACCAGCTACCGTCAAGATCATGTTGAGGGTGGCACGTAAATTCGCCCGCAATCGCTGTTTTGCGGCCTCTTTCGCTGCGTCTTTATCGTCCTCTGAAGTCGCTCCAATATTAATTTGGGCGAGTAATCGTTCTTTCGCTGCTTCGAGGTTCTCCTTGGACTTTAAGGCAGTGACACCTTCTTCGGCATCCGAGTCAGATGCAGTATCCATAGCCACGTCTTCCTCTTCGTCTATCTCACCTTCCTCCGCATCAGGTTTCGGCGGCGAAGCCATTGCGGGCTTGGCTTCCTGTTCGGTCCCAGGTGGTGTAGAATCCTCTTCACCCTCATCTGCGCTAATGGCGCCTTCAACGTCCATGTCTTCTGGATCGGCCATAACGTCTTCGTCGCTACTACTCCGATCAACAGCTTCATGCGCGCCGAGCCCACCTTCTGCCAACTCTTCTCTCAATGCCGCCATCTCTGATAAAGTTCTGCCCAAGAGGACTGCTCTTCGACCCAGGTCGCGAATCCAACCAACCTCAGCATAATTTAGTTCGCCCCTATCTGGCAGTCGTGCAAGTAATGCCCAAATCCAGCGACTCGTACGTTCCGGAAGTGTGTATCCGCGACGAAGAAACTTGCCGCCAAGCATGATGCGCAATATTCGCAGCGTCGTATCTTTGGACATGTGGGCGACCTGAAGTGGATGGGGGTCGGTGTCGCGCAGGAGTTTCGACCAGGTGGCTATGACAGAGGTTTGATTATATGCAGAGGCTTCGGTCTTGAGTTGCGCCTTTGCAAGACGAGAACGGGCGTTATGGGGAGGTTCGGCGTGTAGGATAGTTCGTAGGTGGAGATACTGGTCCATGACGGAGGCAAAGTAGGCATCGTGTATAGCTACTTCTTCATTGTGGCTGTCGTCGCCATCTTCCAGGTATTCTCCTTCTTCGTGATTTCCCTCGTCGTTCACATCGTCGGGCATCGCCATGTACGCGCCGTCTTCGTACCAGCCTCGAGCATCGCCGATGCCGTCGTTGTATATGCTCCTGTCAACAGGTCCCTCTCCGTCATCCTGGTCGTCATCTCTGAGTTCAACAGGTAACTGGGGTCCAATCTGGACTTTAGGCGCAACGAGCAAATGGGGGATTTCGGCAGCTTGTTGTCTGTTATACTCACCATATCAGCATTCGTGCTCTACAAGGTCGCGATCTTCAGCAATGACAATAGGAGCGAGGAACAAAGGTTGATTTACCGAACAGATTTTAAATAAGCCATGGCATCTGCGTCGTCCTCGAAATCAGATTCTTCGCCTGCGGGAATCGTTGTCGCATGTTCGTTGTCTGCAAAGACATATTTCTGGCCCCAGGTCGGATCAATACCAGAGTTCTGGTGTTGTCGCGCTTTGCCGCCGTATTTCTTAGATCGCTTTGGTTTAGGTTTCGAAGCGTCACCTTCATCGAGGTCCTCGAACTCTCTTTTGGTCGCCATCTTTTGTTTGGCGTGAATGTTTTGCCAGACTTGCGATGCTTTATTAGCAAGGATGGGTGAGATGAGAGAGACTCTTAGATGGTAGGCAGGTACATATTATTTGCTTATCGATAAGCCAGAACTAAGCTGTAGCTAATCCCCACCTTCAACATCTGGAAATTATAGCGACTTCCCATGATCATAAAATCATGATGCGCGCGGCTCTTGTGCGACAATCGGCCTCGGGAACTTCTCGATACTGTACGAGGACTCCCCCAGTTTCTTTTAGTACACTATCGGCCACACAACGGCGCTCACACAGTAGCTACAACCACTTTGTTGGTCGTAGTATGTCTAGATTCATCTCTCTACTTTACTCTCACTAACACGCATAGCCAAACTTGCTGCCGCAGACCCAAATGCCGATTTTCTTCCTTTCATATGCAAGGATGTGAAGCCTTTTACGCTTGCTGTTAAGGATAATATCGTAACCTCTGGGTTCCCGACGCAATGCGCATCACATATTCTCTCGGCTCATCCTTCACCTTTTGAAGCTACTGTCGTCCGTCAACTACGCAAACGGGGTGCAACGGTTATCGGGAAGACTAACATGGATGAGTTCGGTATGGGATCTCACTCCACAAACTCAGTGCATGGGCCAGTGAAGAACCCTTTGGCTAAGAATGACAATGTATCCGCTGGTGGAAGCTCTGGTGGAAGTGCTGTTGCAGTACGACTGGGAGACGCCGATGTGGCATTGGGAACAGACACCGGTGGTTCAATTCGATTGCCAGCTGCATATACTGGAACAGTTGGATATAAGCCGAGTTACGGCATGATATCTCGATTCGGTGTCGTCTCGTATGCAAACTCCTTGGATACGGTTGGCTTCATGGCTAAGGATGTTAAGCAAATACATGACCTCATATTCAAGACCGGAATGTTTGAGGAGCACGATACCGCGGATCCAACGTCTCTACCTGCTGCATCTCGGAAACGATGCGCCGAAACGATACCATCCGCTCTCTCCGATCTTTCAAGGCTGAATATTGGTATCCCCCTCGAGTACAACATCGATGAGCTTGATCCCTCCATTCGCGCCGCTTGGATATCTGCTGCTTCTAATCTCGAGGCACAGGGTGCGACACTAGTACCCATTTCATTACCATCCACCAAAGAAGCTCTTTGCGCTTATTACGTTCTTGCCCCCGCGGAAGCTTCGTCAAACCTTGCCAAATATGATGGTGTTCGCTACGGAAAACGTGGTGAAGGCAGCGATGCTGTCGGTGAGACACTTTACTCCGATACCCGTGGCGAGGGTTTCGGCGCAGAGGTCAAGCGACGAATTCTACTGGGTACCTACAGTCTCAGTTCCGAAGCTATAGACAATTACTTCATCCAGGCGCAAAAGGTTCGTCGGATGGTACAGCAAGACTTCGATCGTGTCTTTCGACTTGATAATCCTCTGTACGATCCGGCGCAATTTGACCTCAGCGATATGGCTGAGGCCACTGGTATGGAAGACAAGACTGGTCCAGTCCAGGTCGACTTCATCCTATGCCCTACAGCACCGACATTTCCTCCAAGATTAGAAGAGATCGAGGAGCAAAGTAATGTGGATGCGTACATGAACGATGTGTTCACGGTACCAGCAAGTCTAGCAGGGTTACCGGCTGTAAGTATTCCAGCTCAAGTGATGGGAAGTCAATTCCCAACAGGTCTACAGGTTATTGGGCAGTACTGGGACGACCAAAGAGTGCTCCAACTGGCACAGAAGCTGAAGTCTATGTTTGTATGAGTTTGTGGTAGAATTGTGTATAAGCGATGATTTTACGATGTTGTATATTAAAAAAGACAAATGGCAAAAACGAAGTCAGGCTTTATAGATCTTGTAATCATTCATGGATGGCCTTCAAGTGAGTATCGCTCCACGTCGGCAATGCAAGAGACAGCTTCTGCCATGTTTGACTCC
This sequence comes from Fusarium palustre, assembly GCA_014899045.1. NCBI lineage: Eukaryota > Fungi > Ascomycota > Sordariomycetes > Hypocreales > Nectriaceae > Fusarium > Fusarium palustre. The sequence continues at coordinate 58,009 of JAAVUH010000226.1, forward strand.
AGGAGCCTCGGGATTTAACTTGTGATATCATTATGGATGGGGAGTATGTTTTAACATCGCTATTGATTTACGAAATAGTTCTATTGTTGATCAAGTCGGTGGCGCTATAGATGCTTTAAACAGATGCTCAGATGCTCAGGTCTACAACATTGACTCCTGTCATTCCTTCCTCGTCGTCTTCAGGCAGTTATACTGCAATTGTGTCCCTGATGGTGTCTGGACTCTCCGGCCTGGGCTGTCTTGTGGTCAATTGCGCCCTTTCCAATACATGGCATTGGGCTATAAGTAGTGCTTTCGCTGTGTTGCACAGATTGGCTGGTTGATCCAGTCTCCGTGTCCAATCCGGCGCGGGCTTTTAAAAGTTGAGGGCATGTCTTATAATGTTGCAAGGTGCATCGGGCGTCTCGCGACTCGAAGTCTTGCGTTGATATGCTTCAGGTGAGTGATCGGATCAAGGTGAACGACTTCGACTCCAACTGTGGCTCCGACTGCGACTACGGCGCCGGCTTGGACTTCTCCTTCGTTCGTCCCGGTCAATCTCCATGACGTCTCCTTCTGAAATTTCTCCAGATTCTTCCCTTGTTCTGTTCTCTTCCTCCGCTTCATCCTCCTCCTCGAGAAGATCCTCAAGGTCGCCAAGAGGACTGACCCTCGGTTCCAGAATCTCTAGGTCCTCGAGAACCTCTCGTTTTGGCATCTTCCATAGACTCGTACCGCATACACGCTCTTTTGTCAAGAGCTCGTCCACGAACTCGTCCATGTATGATAACTTCACGCCTTCCCTTCCTCTCCGTCTCACTTTGCGCCTATCCTCGAGAAACGGCTCCAGCATCTCGTAAACGTCTTTTGCTTGCCGTGTGAGTCGGAAGTAGAAGCACGCAAGTGCACGCAAGTATTTGAAGGCTTCGCCACCGAACTTGAGATATTCCAGTAGTACCGCGTCGCTGGGCGAGAGCTCAAGAAGCTTGAAAGCGAGGCACAGAAACGGGCTGGGTACTTGTGTGGTGCCATAGGTACCCCCAATGAACTTGACGTCCTCGACAACGCGATCGACGATATCGGCTTCGTTACACGCAAAGCATTGCATTTTGTAGTATATCGAGTCGACGATGCGATCCCTGACAGCCTTTTCCATGATAGTTGCGGGATTGAGGCCGTTTGGCGCGACCGAGACGTTGGAGCCACGCTCGTCGAGGAAGCGCCGCGCATCGGCGTGAACAGTATCTTTGTCCCTACTCATTTTGTCTGAGTTGCACAACAACTGTCAAGTCTTCGAAGTTGATGATGGTGGGGGTTGGTTTAGAGCTTGGATGCGAAAGTGCTGAAAGCTTGAGGGCGATAAGCTGATAAGGACCGTTGCTGGGTCAACAGAGTAAATAATGGACTTTCAACTGTCAAGGATGACGACAACTGGGCTTGGAACTACCTATATCCTGAGCCTTCTGATTGTGTTTTTCATATCAATCTATAACTTGGCCGGCTACCAATACATCACTTTTGACATTCATCATGGCCCGGATGCTTCTCACTTCAAGCCAGGTGCAAGTCATCGCATCCTGCTGTGTTGGTAAGAAACATTCACCGCCCTCTACATCCCAGATATTCCTATACTAATAAGACATCCAATCTTACAGTGGTGATCTGCACAGTTGCGCTATTCATCAGCGGTTATATTATACAGCAAAGAACTGTCAGTCAGCTCCGCTCGGCAATCAAACCACGCGCTGAAACACGCCCATCGCCAAAAGTCTACCTCCCAGAGAAGTTCCAGATACGCACAAAGGAGCTTGAGGATGGCCGTGTCATCGACATAGACACAGAAGCGGATATAGAAGTTCGACGGCAGCGTCTGTTAGTGGAGATCAAGGAATCGAAGCCTATTGCAGACGTCGAGGGAGATGCTACTTTGCAGAGGAACATCGAGATTATAAAGCAGTTGCAGGCCAAGGTGGTGAACAAGATGTCGACGCCTGAAGGTCATGTGGAAGCTCCGGTCGCGAACCACCAACCTGTAAGTAAGGCTAAGAGGAGAAAGATGATCAAGCAGGAGCTTCAAAAGTCAGCGCAGGCTGAGGATGGGCTTTACTACCAACGCAGGATGTGGTAAGCTACCTCGCTTTATGTTTTGGCGTTTTGTATGTGTACACGGTAACGACAATGGTTTTTGTAATGGGATATGATCTAGGATAGACTGGAGCGGTAGCTCGGCTGGGTTGAATTGGACATAACTACGACTAGTCAACGTTTTAAGCACTGCGATACGATAAATATGGGATTCTCAAACAGGCTTTTCATTCTCCAAGCTTTCGGCAAGGCCTTGATAGACATCAGTTGTTGATACCCTGGCCCTGGTCTTAATGTTTAAAGAAGAGAAAGAGTGGCTGCTGTCCACCGCGTTCTTCATTAAGGTCCGGCTCTCTTATGAGTTGGCCTTAGTTTGGTACGTTATGAATAAGTGCTTCAGTACTTGAATACGCACCGATTTCAGGTGTCTCATAAATCGCCTCAGGTAGTGATCGTAGCAGTCCTAACCGCGTTTAACATGTCGGCTTGTTATGAGTCAGTCGAATTGTCCTTGGTGAATGCTGACACCAGCTCGAAGAACTGCGATGATAAGACGGTTAAGAAAAATTAGTTGTATCATAGGTCTCGTTAGCTACGGCATACAACAACCTCTTGGTGTACATGGAAAGTCAAGACGAACTTCGACTGCCAAAGGAAACAAATGTCTTTCATATAATCTGACAGCACCATTGACTAAAAGAGTAAATCTCCGGACTATTGAGCTAAATTCCAAGCATTGCAATCCAATATTTAATGGTTTCGCTGGTCAATCCCAACAAGCAGGGTCCAGGCTTTAAGGAAGCAAAGCAATCCACTCTGCTGGCTCCAGTCAATTTTCAACTAGAAACAAAATGGAACCAAAGTCGAAAACGTCTCGGAGCCTACAGGAACGTTGAATATTTGGATCAAGAAGCACGGGCTGTCTTGCTTGATGTCGGGCGCCTCGGAGTCCCCTAATCGACCTCGAAATGTCACTAGTTCCCCAGGATATGCCTGACAGATTATCAGGGACCATTTGCATAATGGAGTCGTCTTATTTCCAAGACATGGAATGGGCTGCTTCCAAGAGCTCAGACGCTTGTGCACGTCGTTTGGCGTGGTACATGACGGTACACGAAGACAATTGAGCCCTTATTTCGCCGAATATGAGGCTAAAAGAATTTTTTCATCGTTACTAGTGGCAAATGAAGGGCCCTAGGTTGGCCGCAATTGCAATGGTAGAAGTTCGCGACAAACGGTTCTCCAGATGGTGGAGTATGAAAATGGACCCTGACTTTCACTTCTAATCACTCACTGTTTTGGACCTGGACCAAACAGTCGGAAATCTGTTTAGGTCCGGAAAAAAAGTAAACGCGCACAAGCCATGAGTCGCTCGGGGCGGCAAAAGTGGGGATATTGACGATGGAGTCAGTTCATTCGCAATGTCAAATTGAACTTCACTCTTAGTCAAATCAAAACTCTTCCTTGAGTCAATTCTCCAGACCTTTCTCTCCACACGTCACGCTGACCTGACGATACCAGACGAGAATTCATCTCGTTGTAGCCACGATAAACATCTCCACAACCGTTGCCGCCACTAAAGAAATCTTTCTGCCACCATTCAAAGCTTTGCTTCTCGCTCAACCTACGACAGCCCCGGTCAGAACACGGAGCTCCCGACTCTGTCCTCCGAGCTCATCGGCCCTACCGATCAGCAAATTGCGATTGATATCGACTCACGATGCCGGCGTTTCAAAGCAAAAAGTTCCGGTCCGCGGCCGACATGAACAGCATCGGCATGCGGTATCGCAACCTCATGAACAAGCATCCCTTCCTCATGTTCGGCCTGCCCTTCCTCACCGTCATCGTTGCCGGATCCTTCGTGCTCACACCAGCCACTGCCGTCCGCTATGAACGCTACGACCGCAAGGTCCGCCAGATGACCAAAGACGAGGAGCTCAATGTGCGCCGATCTGCAAGAAAGGTGGACATGAAGGAAGAATACTATGTACGTCGTACACAGGTCGGAATGGTGGAAAGAATGCTGTTTACGATTTGAGAGACTGACATCTTGGTAACAGAGACTTGCTGGCAAGGACCTGGATGACTGGGAGCAGAAGCGAGTGAAGCGACTTCCTGGCGAGAATGATGGCTTGCTGTAGATGATGCTATACTGGCTCCCTTGCTTTGCATATACGAGGAAACATTACGATCTCGAAACGATCATCGACGCGATCAATCAACATCTTGTGAGGATCGCAAAACTCATGCTCGTCGACGTCATCACTGACCACCATCCTAACAATACAGCTATTGAAACACTACGGAAGCAAGGGGTCGCCAAGGAAGGCTGTGTTCCATATGTAGATGGCATCAAAGGCGTTCGGGTCTTTTGAAGGTGGCGCGCCTCGGTTTATGTCTTCGTACCGTGTTTCTTGAAGTATGGTACATACGTGCAGACCCTTTGTCGTTTCAATTAAGGGAGGGCGTAGTCATGGTGGTTTGAGGCTGCAGGGACGTGCCGTAACGTCAGTGTCTGACCTGGCCGAGCGGTCAGAGGCATATCAGAGACAATTGTCAGGATAGCGATCGAAACCCAAGTGAGGACACCTCACGACAGACTTGCCGAACATCGATGAGTCTATGGAACTCCGATCTTGGATTTAAGTTGTCGGAGGGTAGCATGTTTCACAAGCTCGAAACAAGTGAACGTTGGAAGACGGGATGTCTGAACTGTCGACGCATCGAACAAGAAACAAACTCCAAGAATTTACATACCTGAAACTTGCAGATGTATACCAGTCATGGAGTGCAGCAATATCGTGCATTGCAAGCACTAGTAGCACACAATCTTTCTACCCTACGTGCCTATTACACCACGCACTTGGAGGGATATTTGATTCATTTGAGCTTGACCAAGGCACAATACATACTTGGCCGACAGCCAAAGTTGATTACTGTACTATGTACTCTCTAGGATCTGGTCATCCTTCTCCCTTGCATCGAGTCACGTTGACACAAAGCCCCTGCGTGTCGCAATTTCCGAGTCGAGTGCACTTCGTCCGCGGGCAAGGCTTAGTCTGGCTGTCATTGTGAAAGCTTACAGTAGATACATGTTAAAATGCATTTTTGATTACATATCAGTGCTATTGGCATTTGACATGGTATCGATGTGCCTGAATCGCGATGAATGATCGCCTCGGTTGATATGATACGATATGGCATGGCATGGTATCCCATCGTCGATCCGGAGAACGCTACAAGACCGAGATGGAGTCTCCTCACAGCTTAACATCCCAACGAGTGGCTGCAGAGGCTACTGTATTGGCTGAGAAGCCACGATATCACAGCGATGAGCCAAGGCTAGCGATGCTAAAGCAGGCTAAAAGATACGCCAAACAGGTAAGCTATTAAACGGGACGACGCGTACATAGTCAAGCTGATCAGGAAATAAAGCTGAAAATGGCGGTGTTTTTAGCGCACGATAATGAAGGCAGCCCAGGTAGCGCAGCTGGGCAGGGGCCAGAGCGCCACGCTACGCCAGCCCCCCACATTGAGATGATCTCTGTGGTCATCAATTGGACGGCGAATTGAACGGCTTCAAAGTCAAGCAAGACATTTGGCATTAAGCTGGTGATCGTCAGGAGATTCTCGCATATTGGACATAAGCGATGATGAAAGTGTTGTGCGAAGGTGATGACACCGATATAGTAGAAGGCGGCCAATTCATCATCCAGTAAGCACGATGATACTGGAAGTCAATGTAGGAGAGATCGAGTCTAAGATAAAGGTTAGTATTGTAGTTGTTAGCAAGGACGCAGACTTGAGAAGAGGGGCTGCAGCCAATGACGATTCAATGACTGAGTGAATATCAGTAAGACCATGCTTAATTCAGGTAGTAATAAGCGATCGGAGGCGACGATGATCGTTCAGGTCCAAAATGATGGTGTTGAGCCCGTTGTAAAGCTGCAAGGTACTACTTACTGATTGTACCTGCAGGTATCCGTATCGTACTCAAAAACCACGTTGTCCCTTTCTGTTTGTCCGTAACTATGTGAATGAAGGCACGACAGTTCCGTCATCCGAGCTGCCGAACAAGGCGCAGTCACGTTAATTGAGCAACCATCCCGTCCTCCATTGGTTCAGGGTAGCATCCAGTCTGGGATCTGCGAGTTTGCTTGGTGATGTTCAGATGGAAACTCGCTTGTGAGTGGCTCAACCGAATGTTCCCTTGAAGAGTTTGACAGGGAGCCTTGTCGGTAGGTCATCTGGCATAACTAATGCCAAGACTAGCCAAGCCATGTCCTGCCAACTCGGCAATCAATTAAGTTTTTCTGACCTCTTTCTGAGTTGTGTTTGCGAAGAAATGTAACGTTGGGTTCGTCCCCAAAGACTAGGGACTCAATCAAGTTATAATAAAACGTACCTATACAAAATGCTGAGCAGCGAACATCGCCCGTTCCTCAAGGTTAGAATACGGCGGGAACTAAGAAATTTATTGATTGTCCGCTTACAGTTTGCAGCTTACGGCCGCTTCCTTGATGACGTCTGGAGGTCTAGAACATATCCTCATGGATGACCGTGGTGTCGGTAACATTCGCAATCAATTAATTGCATGCATGATACTTGTGAGGATATTATTGGAAATCGGAGTACTTGCCTCATGTAACACTGCAGAACAAGTAAAGATGTTGCAGAACCAAGGCAAAGGGTCAATAGAAACGAGTATTATTACCAGGTAGGCTAGTAGTAGATACCTAGGTAGCTAGATTGATATGTGGAGGTTTAAACTTCTTTTTTTGTTTCTGTCCCAATTTATCATGCATTCATTACACCGAAAGTGATTAACTTGGTTTTTTAAAACCATCACGAAGATATGCTACGTACGTAGCAGTTGGGCAGGCACGCAGACAGGTTTTTCTTTTTCTCTTCCTTCTCAACTCTCTTGCAGGTTTTCTGGGGCGATTCTATAACAACCAGGTTTGCGGGTTGTCACAAAATCAGATCAAGGAGATGCCCGATCCGGAAAGTTGATAAAAGACACCAAGAAAAAGCAAATGTAAAGAGAGCAAAAAAGTAAAAGTCCCAAACCCAGATCCAATGCTACGGTAATGCTTCAGCTCTGTGGATTGTAAGATGACAACTCTCCGCGCTCGGAGTCGGCGACGATAATGAATGACAGCCAATGGCATTGACTACAGGGGCTCTCAAGCTGTCAGAGCGCCACTCCCAAAGAGCTGGAAACCCCGTTCGGGCTTGATCCTCTCCGAAAGACGCAAGGAAAGGCCATGTCCAAGAAGATAAAAGAAATAAAAGAAGATAAGAAAAATAAATTCAGCACAACACCAACAAGCCAAGCGCCGAAATGTTGAGTGATCTACTATGGCACAGTGGAGGACGGAGGTGGGAGGGAAATTACCTTGATTCGGGTCACTGCGGTTCCATGTTTCCCTCCATTCGGACTGGAGCCTTTATTACTGTGACTTTGCGACTATTTTTTGTTTCTTCTCCAGGATCCATTACTTGCAATTAGCCATTGTGCCCGTAAATATTCGGTTCGGAGCCGGGAGGGCCAGAATGGCACCAGCGCCGAGCCTCTTCTTAATCTCGTTTATCAAGACTGCCAAGACGTAGTGAACAAGAAGCGAGTCCGCCAACAGTCCACATATAATCGTCATCGCAGACAAGAGAGGACAAGATCAAAGATACACGCATGTACTTGTACGTATGTATAGACAGGCAGGCGAGACAAGTAGTATCCACGATCAGACCCTGGATCGTCAGTGCTAGTAGTAGCAAGCAGTATGTATGTAAATAGTCCATCCAACACAGAACACAGTAATTAAAGGTGCATGCGCACTTGTCCATCCAGCGTGAATGCACGAGAGAAAAGTGGGATGAGGGGTTCAAAGAGATTCACCGCCAGTGCTCAATTAACCAGTGACAAGCCATGAAAGGGTTCCTTGCATGGTTTTCGGATTCACTACCTGCGATATGTAGCAATTCCCCATTATTATCTTGTCAAGTTTTCAACTACCTAGGTACGACGATGAACCACGGAGCTGTGCTGTGGATTAACTGCCTGCGCTTGTAGCGGTCACTCCCACCCACGGCAACTGTGAATTGCTTCACATTGCTTTCAACTCGGCCTAGAACTCATCGACTTTCCACGTTCAGCTAAACTAGCCTAAATGTCAAAGACACGGTTGATTCGCTTGTATGGGGAAAGTGCACATGATAGTGTCATGCACGATGCAGGTGAGACTCGCATCACAACTCTGGATGACTACCTACTAGATTAATGGTCTGCGTCTGCATACGCCGCACGGTAGCGTGACATGGGCATTATCTTGATACATCTCATATTTAAAAGCAAAAAAAGGGACGACGGGAAATGTTAGATTCAGCTTGTAGATGTCGACCAGGGGGTAAGGCTAGATCAGATGATGTCCCCAAGAGATAACGATGCTGTCTCAAAACAGATCGAGTACGTGATCGCGAACAAAGCACTTTTTTTCTCTTCCGTTTGTCTTAGTTGTACCTGCATCTTGTCTGCTTACAGAGTGAAGTACTGTAGAATAGTAGTTCGCCAAGACGCCACCTCTTGATGCAAGGGAGTTATCACACGATCCGAGCGGAGTAATGGAATAGCAGCGGTGAAGACATAGTTGGATCCTTTATTTCTCATCCATCGTGTCGTGGTGTTGGTAGCTAGTTCGTCAATTAGGTAGTTAGCTCGTTGGCTCAAATTGATTACCTGCAGTAGTCTTAGAGGCTAGGCAACCCACGATCCATAACTGAAAGGTATAGAATATCAGTATGTGCTGTATCGGTAAATAGAGTTTCGGCTGACGCGCAAACCGATAGCTAAGGAGTCTGGCTCAGATTTTGGTCGACTCGGTGTTATTTTTTATGTCTGTTGCAATCCTTGATGGGATTTCCCGCTTCTTTTACGATTCGATTACTGTACGCGTCTTGTGTTTTGGTGTCGATGATCTGTTACTCAAGTCGTGAAAAGATGTGCAAATGGTGACGTTTAGGTTACTTGTCTCTGGAGCCACGACAGATGGATGCGTTACAGCAACAGATCTGCGCCGGCGTACACACGAAACAACCCGCCATAGATATTACATAGGATCTACCAACCATTCAGAAGCCATTTATGCCATATTTGATGCTTATCAGTGACAGCATGATCGGCTTCAGTATGTACAGCACAGCAGAGTTGTATGTATCTGGCCTGTATTCAGGTCACATAGGATATCTATCCATCATGATATGATTATTGGACTCACGATCAAGTTCAGACTCAGACTCAGGCTCGAGCTCAGAAACGACTTTTTTGCTTTTTCCCCTCTACAGTTCACCGAGCTCCGCCCTGCACCTCACATGTAGAGTTCCAATAACACGGATCGAGCGATGCAATTGGGAGCGAATGAGAGTGAAGCCCATCAAGACAGACACGGAATCTTCAGGCACGGGCCCCTGTATTTTCAAGGGTTATTTGCTTTTCTTTCTCACCTCATATTCAGATAGACAAGGTAGGTTGTCTGTAATTAGGCGCTGACACATTAAGGAAAAGCCCTCCGCAGTGACAAGGATGAAACGGGATGGGGTGTAATAGAGTGAGCCGCCCGTCATTCGGACTCAGGCGATGGGGAAAGAGGCTGAAGGGAGATAAATGGGTTAAAATGGTGATGGACGTTGAGCTTTTACGGCAAGTTACTGTACACAAAAGTATCGGGAACTATCAGATGGCTGGTCCTGATGACCTGTCTTGGAAAAAGGAGGCTTTTGAGGCGTAGGCTAGCAAAGAAAAAAAAAAGGCACCAGGCACAGGCACAGGAACAGGAACAGGAACAATGAGACCACCCAGCACACAGTAATCAGGTACGCCGAAGGGCCTAGACCCAAGCGAGGCTTACGATAATGTCATTCTGGAGACCAGGTTTTGGGATTGAAGAAGAAAAGAAGAAGAAGAAGAAGAAGAAGAAGAAGAAAATAAAATCAAAGTAAAAAGTAAAAGTGTCCAATTCAGATGGAGCATCCGATGAAAATAATGAGGCGTGGTATTGAATAGGTAGTATCAAAAATGTTTATATTTTTTATTTTTTCGCCGCGGTGTTTCGGCGATGCTCGCAAATGTTTCGTTGTAAGGGCTCCTCTTCTTCAAAACTAAGGGTAAGGTACCAAAAGGTACATTCTCTACAGAGCACAAAAATGAAAACCGACAGGGGTCATTGATCAGCAGAACACATGCACACCCCTGTCGTGTCTTGAAAGAGATGGGAATCTCAGAGTGTCGAAAAAAAAAGAGGTGACCAAGACCAAGATCCAAGTGGAGATCTTGCCAATACGCACAGAGCCAGAGACAGGATCAGGGGACAAGATCAGGTCTCCATCCACTGTCTCCATTCTCCACCCATCTCCAGGTACCCCTCCGACTCCACTATATCTTCTGGGCGATACAGGGATGACCGCCCACTTCGGCTGTGACGGTTCGGTGAATGACGTTCATAGTACTGGGCGGCCTTTGCACTCTAAAGTTACGATGAAATACGAATACACACACTCATTATTTATAGACTTGACCTCCCGTCACCGGCTATCTCGGGTCCTCTTCTTGATCTCAACAATCAATCCAACATACAGGGCCTTTGTAGCCTCAATTAACTAACAACGAGTATTAGCAATTGATTTTATATTATAATACTCTTTTCTCTCTTGTCATCATCACTCACAATCTCCACTACTACTCAACCACACAAAATAACCGACACCATGCACGTTCTACACGGATTCGGTCAAAGACGAAAGTCGTCTCGTCCCCGTGACCTCCACATCAGAAAGGTGTCCTTCTCAGGATCCTCTCTCTCATCCGGCTGCTCTCTATCGTCATCCTCATCATCAACCATCTCCGCTCTCTCAACGCCAGCTGCCAGGACACCTACCGCCTCAAGACCCGAGATGGACCCTCTCGCCTCACATCCCGCCTTCCACGCACCACCAAGATTATACGAACGGCCTTTCAAGCGCATGGATGACCATGAGCCTGTATTCTACGGTACCGAGGAAGCAGTCATTGACGAGGAGGAATTTGTCGAGCAGGATGTCGCTGCTCAGCAGCCTACAGAGATGGCTCTGCCTCCTCATGTGAGCCCAATGGATGCCGCCGACGAGCAGGGCCACGAGCCCAAGGATTACTTCTTCACCACATTATCAGCACGGCCACCGATGCCCAAGTCTCGCTGGTCCGAGTCTACTATCCAGAGCATCCAGACCTTTGACGACTACGACGAGGATGACTCTGAAGTCACTCAGTCTGAAGATTCTGAGGATGAGGGTGACAATGTCTCAGTCCTCGAGATGCGTCGTATCTCCCGCCATGCTTCAGCACTAAAACCTGCCTCTATCAACGCTACTCACGCTGCCCGACCTGGTCTCGCACCTAAGCGACCTCCCATGCGATCACTTGACAGCGTCGACAACTTTATCCGACGCGGAGGATGGAAGCGTCGTGGTATTGTCTTTCACAAGGAAGATCTCGAGAACACTCGTTGTGAGCTGGATCGCAACAGTTTTTAAACATCATCTCACCTCACCACTCACTCTCACACACACACTCGACAAATCTCGACATAATCTCTCTTTTCATTATTCTCTCACATATTCATGATTTGTTTTTGATACCCATACCTACAGCGCATATCATCTGCTTCTTTCTCTTTCGTTGAATGATATCTCACGGCTGTTCTACATCCTTGTCTCGCACAACCCATAAATTGGGATTGTTCTTTTCCTTATTTCCACTTTGTATATATATCAGAAGACTTGGAGTTTTGTCACTATGGGCCACGGGATTACTTGGGAAAGCGAAAAAAGCGATTTTTTATCTGTTATTTCTTATGGGATCTGGAGGTATGCGATCATGGATTTTACGGCTTTATTATATCCATCTACTTTAGTGGGCACAGACACACATTTTCTATTACTACATATCACTCTACTACTATTACTATCTCACCCTCAGTGCCGGGCGGCAGTACTCTAACTCTACATAGAATCTCTTGAATGAGGCTGAAATACTATATAACACCTTGCCGTCTCCATATTCTGCAGTCCATAAATATCATTATGCATCTTTAGTTAGTTGGCTTTTTCAGGAAAAAATATGATACTCCAGTTCAGGCAGCATCCACTTTCAAGCTGGGCCCAACATATTGGTATTGTGTGTAATGGACCCATATCAGTGTGGTCCATGCATTTGTTAACAGAAACGGAGTCTCAGCCTCGATTTATTTCCATATCTTTTTTTTTTTTGTCTTCATCTTTGCTTTTTACGAAATTATATTGGAGATGAGTAATAAGTGTCAAAACTCGTTAGGGAGCGGTGTCATCAAAGCATAGACCCTTGCTTCAAGCTGGGGAAATTCACATCATACCTAGTTAATTAGTATGTACTTGGGTTTTTTAGAGCTGAGCAGAGCTTTGACTTGGTGTGAAGTGCTAAGCGAACAGGAGATTTGGATGGGCTTATGCCAACGAACGGCCCTTGATGTCGGTATATAGCCCCAAGACTTCTTCTCTTCCCTTCTCTTCTTTTCTTTTTCTGCTGATGACAGAATTATGGCATCGGAAATGAGTCACCTCGTGTTGGGGAGTCTTGGCAGTCATGTTGATTGTAAGCGATGAGGCTGAGTCTTCCAGAAGGGCCCGCCACTGAAACAAACACAGGGTTGCTGCAATCCATGTAAATTCGCTGACAGTAAAGTCCAAGCCCTGCCCTTGCTGGTATCACAGGCGGCCGCGGAGTTCCAGGATCGCAGTCGCTCACTCACTCATACATATGATGATGATAATGTTTGGTTCATGGCTGCCTAAATCCGGTTGTGACTTTGACTCTGGATGATGCTGTGCAATTTGCCTCCTCAATGCCCTTTGAAGGTCGATGTTTTATCGTCAGTCCAATGACATTGAGCCTTTTTGTTTACAAACATGAAAAACAAATAAAAGCACAGGCTCAGGGGGAGGCGAAAAAGAACATGAGGAAAAAACCACAGGCCTGGAATGGATGACTTCACAGCTTGGTTGGTGTGTTTGTGGCAAAACCCAATTCGACGAATCAACGGTCTGAAGTTAACGTTTTTATGTGTACCTTGTGTCAGTGGTGCCGATGTTTCACGTCCCCTAATTTCCATTTACTCATACATATATGGTTACGTGTAATTGAAGATATAATACACGATCTACCAGCTGAAGGAATATGTCATGTGTGTGAATTGCGCTTATCGTAGATCCTGTACCAATGCGAAAGACGTCAGTGGTCGCGGGTAGCTTGTTTCAAGACGCGGGCGCGCGCGGGAGAAGGCATCCATCATCATTTATGCAAAAAGACTGGCATCTTCGTCATCAGAAGTAAAGATTCTGGCAGAATTATGGAAGACATTGTACTACGGGTGCCCCCATTTACATACGACGACACCAGTCTGTGTACAGTACAGCCAGGTACAGTCGGCAGTTTCAGCTCAGTGAGGTTAATCACGAAACTTTCCAGACTGCGGGCGAAGTAACCCTTGCGCAATCTGTGAAAGTTTATTCGGATTTCACGGCAATTGTCTGATATACACTTCACGGTCTATGGCGATCTTCGGCATCCCACAGCTTCCGCCCGTTTCACATGTAGACTGCGATACGTTGACCGGAACTCAGCCCAACCCGAGCTCACCGCGACCATGAGCCTTAAAGTGATGGACAGACCAATACTGAAGCTGTTGTGGGGGTCACGGCTGGACTGTGCACACATTTCCACTAATAACGACTATGACGATGATCTCTTGAACTAGACAAGACATAATAATGCAGGGACATACCATGAATGCTCTTCGACTTTTCATAGTGCATCAACCCAAAACTTGATAAACGTCAAAACTGGTCGTTTCATCAAGTCAACCAACAATTCCATTTTCCAAGTAATTCCATCGGGACTCTCGGCGGGTTGTTTGTTTCGTTTCGTTTCTCTTGGCCATTCTTCTTCGCAACTCCACTGGCCATGTCACTTTACTACGAACTAACAAATCCCGTCAGTCTTCCTAGTTCCAACCAACTCGGCATCCAATCGCATCCGAGGACTTGAGCTCCGGGCCATCGGTCCCAGCCTTTGACGGGCCAGGCCCGATCATTCTTGCTAGTAATTGGGTAACCAGACACGAACCTCGTTGCGAGAAGTGTGGCATCGACGGATGGATTAGCACAACCCTACTGTCGATTGTATCCTCTCAGCCAACCACTTGCTTATTTCTAATCAACGATCTACTACCGAGCCAAGCTACCGGCGAGGCTGCCCCTTCGTTCTTCTGGCCTATCATATGATAGGGGTTGCAATACCCATTTCATCTTGTTAGCAAAAGCCCCCTCAATCGCGATGTCTTATGATCGAGATGTCGCATGTTGAATCGCATTTTTCCTTTTGCCTAGTGCTTAGCCGGTCTTGTCACCGTCACTATAATCACCATCGCACGACTCAAACTCGGCGAGCTAGAGGATGATAATGTGATTGAGCCTCACTCAGAGTGGTCAATTCAGGAGGTAGTGGATGGAGGCCGGTGTTTCTTCCGTTAACATCAAGGAAACGCAGTCGGTTCCATGATCCGGCTGCAATCACAGCCAAGCTCCAGTGGCCCTTGCTTACATCTTCAGATTCCTGTCGTGTCCGTGAGCTTCCCGGGTTCATGCCGTACACAAGGTGTCGTTCTAACTAATCCTTACTGATGTGGTAGCCTTTGAGCCTGCCCTTTGTATCTTGAAGTATCTGTTTTCAAGTGTCTAGTTGGTTCAGATCGGGAAGGGGGTACTCGGTGGTTATGTCCTATGGATCTGTGAGCAGTTTTGGGGAATCGTTCAGGTACTACACTGCCTACACTAATAGTTCAAACAAACAATAGTGCTTCGACTATACATGTGCCACATTAAACATAATAGTTCTTGGTAGGACGTAGGAAGATGAAAGGTTCAAAAAAGATAGGATTGTGAGTTTTGACGCTTCCCAGACGATGTCATATGAGTCTATAGGGTAAGCGGCGTCTATTCATCCAGAACATTCAATGTCTGCCTTTGAACTGTCGCTCACATTCGGAAAATATTGAGTGATTACAAGTGATCCCTTTAATCTGACCGAATGTGACCAAACTTGAGGCATTTTGGGCGGTTCGGATTTATGCAGTCGATTTTCGAAGGATCACCGGTTCTCCCCTAATAGTCGAGATACTGTGCTGAGACACCAAGACAATGACTTCTTTAATATTCTTTTCAACAAAAAGGGACGTATTCCCACGTCCTTGACATACCGAGACGATCAATATGGCGATATCTACACCACAGGCATTCAAATCATTCCCGGTACCTACAACGTTCGGCGAGCTCGAATAGGTACGTAGTTTGGAGGTTGAGCTAGCTCCGCTTTCGGCCGGGACTGGATCTGGGGTTTAGTGGGACAAACCGAACCAGCCCTGGCGAGGTATGACGTTGAGTATCACTAAATCTGCAAAGAAATGCCTTTGATACAACCAGAGAGAGTTGTGAGCTCTCAGAGCATTTTGATTCATAGATTATACATACTTACGAAGCATTGCCAGTGACTAACGGTTGACACATATCAGGAAGTATAAATGGAAGCTTCGGGTCGGCCGAGGTCGGTTTGACCTAAACCGTCTTCGAAATCGATCGGATAATCCTAGGCCGATCCCGAAAAAATCACTCGCTGCGATTCAAGGTCCGGTAATCTTTCGCAGCAGCCTCACAATTTTCATCGCCTTCACGAGCCTCCCATCGCCCTCTCTCCCCTTTGCGGTTTTATCTTTAAAACACACAATCAAACATGGATCACGGACGCGACCCCTGTCCCTATGTCATTCTTAATGACTTTGGTGGTGCTTTCTGCATGGGTGTAAGTTTAGCCTAGCCCTTGACGCTTAAGCTGGGATAGAGCACAACGACAAAAGCACGATAAAATACGACGGGACATGCAACTGACACTGTCCTCCTTACTAGGCCATCGGTGGTACTATCTGGCACGGCATCAAGGGTTTCCGCAACTCTCCCTACGGCGAGCGACGCATTGGCGCCATCACAGCCATCAAGATGCGCGCTCCAGTTCTAGGTGGTAATTTCGGTGTTTGGGGTGGTCTTTTCTCGACATTCGACTGCGCCGTCAAGGGTGTGCGCCAGAAGGAGGATCCTTACAACGCCATAATCGCCGGTTTCTTCACCGGCGGTTCCCTCGCTATTCGAGGTGGTTACAAGGCTGCACGAAACGGTGCCATCGGTTGTGCCGTCCTTCTCGCCGTCATCGAGGGTGTCGGTATCGGTTTCTCCAAGATGCTTGCCGGCAGCACCAAGCTAGAAGCTCCTCAGCCTCCTCCCCAGGAGGCCACTCTGTGAACCAAATTTTGACGAAATGAACAACCACGAATCGATCAACGGTGATACTACGAAACAATCTTCGACTCCCCCACTCTCAACTCCACCATCACGACCATCCACAACAATTATGCGGGCTAAGCTCTCTAAGAGCCGGGCCTCTTGTATTTTCACTACCACCACGAACAAAAACTGGCTGACGTTTTAATCGCTTCAATTCGCATCGGGCTGGCGTTCCATGTATAATAGAGTAAGATATTGAGAGGGATTATCGAAAGGCGGATTCTGGCTTAGCGATGGAGTTACCACACTCCTTGCGACTGCAGACTAGTCTATGTCTGAACGAGGGGGGGAAAGAGATAGCGAGAGAGCGCAGTGTGTACGATTTCCTCTTGAGGCGGATACGAGTTTTAGAAGTGCGCATATGATCAGCAGTTTCAAAAAGAAGATGGGGAGATGGAAAACCTCCTACTGCTGAGCTCTATGCTCATGTTTCTCGCGGGTTGGGTACAGAACGAATAGAAATGACATTCCCTGTTCCACTCTATTCACGCTCAATTTGCATCGCCTCTGTCCACTGACCTACAGCTCATTGACAAAGATACTCACCTGAGGGTTTCCCTTGGCATCAATCCAGGCCCGAAACATACCGCCACAGTTAAAGTCCATCAGAACCTCAGATCGAGTCTCGACTACGTGACCACTGGCATCACGAACCACAACGCTTTCAATACCAATGATGCCGCCCTGGCCCTCTCCCGTCCGCTGCCATCTATCCCCTGCGCTCTTCTGCAACTCTCCACCTCGGCCTGCAATACGAGACACAGCTTTGGCTCCCAACTCTGGCTTCCATCTTGCTATAGCTGCAACTGTTCGCAGGGCATTAGTTCTCAGGAACGAGTCGCCGTTGCCAGTACCAGATCCCCCAAAGGATCTTGTTGTGCATGTACCTGCACCAAAAGGAGTAAACATAGCGGGAGCAGGCAGGAAATCCGCCAACGCTCTTCTAAGGGCATTGCTGAGCAATAGGCATGGACCCGACTGACTCACAGTATCTTTCAAGCGGTCCCACGTCGATGGTCCTGTCGGATCACCATCTTCAGTCCACTCCTCAGCCCAGAAACCCGCCCCAATCGTAGGCGTATCACCAATACGCCCGGTGAGCTTGTTTGTAAGTCCTCCTGTACTCGTCGCGGCGCAGATGACACCATCATGGTCAAGGGCAACTGCCCCGCAAGTGCCCTGAGAGACATACTCATCTACACTCCAGGTTGCTTGTCCCTGTCCTGTCTTCTCTCTCTCTAGTCCTCGGATATGCTCATCCCAGCGGTGCTGAGTGTAAAAGTAACTCTGATCGACCAACTCCAACCCGTATTGTTCTGCTAGCTGTTCTGCTGCCTCACCATGCAGCTGTGCATGACCTTGTGCAGACGGGACGTCCAATCTGCCAGAGCTGACATGCAGAGATTGTGGTTCGAGATCGACTTCGCCATGCTCGAGCACCACGCGAGCCAGAAGGACAGGATTCCTTACGTGTCGAAGGCCCATGACGCCTACGCCTTGCTTCTTGTGACCACGAGATACCATCACCGAAGCTTCTAGCTCATTGAAACCGTCACGCGTGAAAACAGCACCATGGCCGCTGTTGAACAATGGGCTATCCTCGAGAAGACGGACAGCGTAAGTTGCAGTTTCTAACGCCGAAGGGAACTTCCTGGGTGACTTCTCTGAAGCGGCTCCATCTTGCCTTTTCATGTACTGGTCAGTTCTCGTGACCTATGAGATGACAGTCAGCCATTGCTGCTTTGGGCTTAAGATATATGCTCACAATGTCAACGAGGGTTTTACGATAAGCTTGGAACTTCTCTGGAGGATATGTGTCGGGATGGATGTTGCCCGCTCCTCCATGGATGACAAGACGAGGCTTCACTTTGGGGGGTTCTGCCATGTTGCTACTGTTATTATGGGACGTGGTTATTGTTGGGTTTTTTTTTTAAGGGTAGTCGAGGGCATCAGCATGCAATTATCAGGAGATAACAGTTCAATTCAAGCGGTGGAGAGATCATCCCCTCATCAGGAAGGATCTAGATAGATTAGTAGGTACTACTACTTACTAATGGCACCAGACTGCATCTCTCCTGTCTGTAGATAAATTTCTACCAATCACGGAGCTCCATTATGAAGGCCAAATAGCAACTGTCCTGTAGATAGTATTCTGCTATTTGATGGGTTTGGGGGCGATTTCCTGCTATAATCAACGACT
This sequence comes from Fusarium palustre, assembly GCA_014899045.1. Taxonomy (NCBI): domain Eukaryota; kingdom Fungi; phylum Ascomycota; class Sordariomycetes; order Hypocreales; family Nectriaceae; genus Fusarium; species Fusarium palustre. The sequence goes on from JAAVUH010000226.1 coordinate 76,730, forward strand.
TGTGAAAAATTGCGTGAAATTCCACCCCCGTTTAGGCTTGAACGATTCTCGAGGTTGAGGTTCATGTTGCTGCGACTGACTATCGGTTGTACATAAGGATACTTACTGTTCAGCGAATAAGTTTTGCATATTGTAAATCTTGTTTCATTTTTTCTATACTGTTAACAGATGTCACGAAGAGGCTTACTTTTTCATGTTCGCTTCGTTACATCCTATTCGTTCGCCTTGGGATTCTGTCCTCATCACAGCCGTAAATGGTATTGGCCGCAATGTCAAAGTTCTGCAGTCCCTCTACCAAAATACCCGCACCCTCGTACACAGGCTCTATCTATTTTGCCTCCCATTTAATTTACGATCAGCATGTTTGCAGACAACAGTGTCCCATCAGACCTTCGACTTATTCATGACAGTCGCTGCAAATGTCATGCTGACCGGCATAATTAGTATAGTATGTCGTGTTTGTCGCCAGGGCAACTCGATAGAGACCGAGGTTGAGCCCAGTCTTGCCTGGTTCGGTTCCATTAGGCAAAATAGCTCTTCCAGAGTACTCCCTCAAGGTCCTCCAGCTGTTCGGATGTAAAGTACTAATCAACTGTCAGTTGGATCTTTACGTATGTGACTTATTTGCAATCAGGTGGCATCAACAAACCTTTTGGTCAACAGTCCAACTGTCCTGTCTCGTCTTTTTGAACTCGCTAAGAATCGTCTTGGTCGCCTTGCCCACAACCCCAGGATCGGCAGCTGCCTTGCGAGCCAGCATTGCTAGCACTTCCGGCATCCATTCAGGCGGAGGAGTAGCATAAGGGAACGCCTCGATCAAGGCACCTAAACCAAGTACTGCTGCATGACGTCGCGTGATTTGTTTATGGATATCAACCGGAGTATCTGTCCCAGCAAGATGGCGATTGCGTTTCGGCATTGGGTTACGCTCTAATTCGTCCTCGAAACGAGCCTTAAGGTGTGCAATTGTTGGGTCTCGAATACGGCGAGGTGAGCAACGAATCATGCCAGCCAGTGTCGTTGACGCGCACGAACGCACCTCAAGTTGAGGGTCTCCTAGCATATCAGACACAGCGGTAAAGAGTGCTTCCCTTTGAGTGCCCCTCGTGAGGAAAATACGTCGAAAGTAAATGACCTGCATGTTGACTAACGCACGCAGTCTTTGGTGCCAACTAGTCGACGTCTTGCCAATGCGAATGAGTGCATCGATAAATTCCGCATCCTCACCATCCCGGAAAGGGATGTTTGGTAAATGGCGGTAAACATGATACGCAAGTCTCATAAGCTCAGGGTCCTCCTTGACGTCCATCATGTGCAGCAATTCTTCCATGAAAGGGGCAGGGAAGAAAGGTACAAGCTGAATGCACTCATGAGACGAAAGTGTACAGTCTAGCCACATGAGCACGGTCTTGGAGCCCGAGGTATAAGAGCTAGGCGTCTGCTGTCCCGGTGTTCTCTCATGGCGCCATTTTTCGAGTCGGCCAAAAACGTCCTTGATAGTCGCTGCAAACTCTTCTGTTGGTTGATAGGGCCTGATACCGGTTGTTGAAGCAGCCTTATTCTGCTCTAAAAGTTTGCTCACATTCTCAAATGACTCATGGTATCGAGTCTTGTAGATGACTGACAGCACTCGGCCAATGGCTTCGCGAACTGCCTTGTAGGGGTGGTCAATGTGAGCAAGAAAATCGTCGAGAATGGGCTGGTCGTGCCGGAAGTGCCAACCACCATCTGCAACAATAAATTCAAGCAGCTGCACCTTTGATGACTCCTTAAAAGCTGCATTGGACGTCATATCAAGTCTGAATGCTCTTAGAGTATCAACGATTTCGTGAGATCGACGAGGGTCTTTAGAATCGAGCACGAGATGAAGACATGTCAGCCAGTACTGCAGGTTATCAGGGGTCAAATCGTCGGCGAAGATCTTGAGCATGAACGGCGCAGCATACTCCCAGACAAGGTTGCGAATTTCCGGCGGATCGTCGCTAGAGCCCGCCAGCAAAGCACCAATAATTTCTGATGTCGCTCTGTGCTGATGCTTGTCGTTACCATCACCGAAGACCTCCTTGACCAGCTCCTTGACATCGTCCAGTGTGATCGCTGTTTTTCCGTAATGCATCAAGTCGAAGACATGCATCAAAAGATACACGTTACTCATGCGGAACCTATCTGTCGTCGTGTCTCGTGGTTCCTGCTTCAGGTAGCTGAAGCACTCAGACAGCCAGTCGCGGTTCAGTATCTGTCCCATCTGGTCGCGCAACGCGCTCTCTACTTCATCGTAGGCGTTGAAAGGAAGGGGCTTTGCGCGGTAAGCAGTGAAAGTCTTGCCCCATACAAGCCAGCCAGGGTGATCAGCATCGACCATATATGAAGCCCCTTCAGGTTGCTTGAACGCTTCAAGGAAGTTATGGGTGAACTCGGCGTCACCCTTTTCGACAGGTATCTGAACACGGTTTCTGTCACCGATTTCCTTCTCGAGAAGATAGTTACGATAGTCGTGGCCATAGACAGCCCTCATATCCACTGCCGTAAAGACAGATGTGAACGCGCTCAAGTAATAGCCACGTAGACTAGGATGAGGGTCGTTTGTGCCCTGTGCAACAAGATCGATAAATTCAGGAGGTGCCACAGTATGGAATCGAAGGCACAAGTTGGTGGCAAAGACTGCACAACGAGTGGCTATTTTCCAGTGAGCACCTTTGGCACGCTGCGTAAGCTCCAGCCCTAGAGCGGCCTTGGACTTTTCGACCCTTGTTCGGCGTTGCAGAATAAACTGGTGTCGGCTTTCGATAGCCGCTGACACATCAGCGGCTGGTTTGATTGTATCCACTATCTCATCGTTGATAATGATCATACGCTCGAAGGGCTTGCCAAAGTCGATCAGCGTATATAGTGCTGACGAGCCCAGGTTCTGGATCGAAGGCTTGTCAATACCTGCAGTCTCGATGTACAAACGCATGGCTTGAGGAGCAAACCGCCAGTCCTTGACAAGAGTTCTCAAGAGAGACGTGAATAGGAGAGTGTACATGCCTCCTTTGATTCTGTCATGGTCGTTCGCATCTAATGCTTTCCTGAGACGTTCTAGAATAACAGGAATCACCAGCGGCTTGCTGCCAATAAGCGATTTGAGTGACGAATCTTGTGCACTTTGCGCAACTCGTCGTACATCAGCATAGAGCGAAAGACTGGATTCTGCAAGATCGAGTAAGAGTCGTTTATCTAACTCGCTCTTCTGCCTTGAAGAAGCATTGTGCTTACGACGCAGAAGCTGATATGCCTCGGCACGTTTGATGAGAAGGGGACGGGGATAAACTTTTCTGAGGCCTTTGATCTTGAAAGCGGCAATGTCAGATTTGTACAGTCGTACATGTCTTTCCAGAGGATGGGCAGAACGTTCGATGCCAACATCTGTAATCCAGGTACGATAGGCCGCATATAGGGCAGTGAAGGAGTTCACATCGTCTTCTTGCTTTTCGTTAAGGAACGAGTGGGTTTTGGTCAGGAGATGACCCAGTTCTTCTCGTAAGTCATGAATCCGGCTGTAGGCAGGGTCGCTGAACTTGAGCGCATACCCTGCCTTGTAGCGAAATTGTGGACGCAGTTCTTCATCTTCAGCAACTTCTGCAAGGGGGTCTTCGTCAATCATCATCTCATCATCATCCTCGCGAGCCACATCATGATCCTCTTCGGTATTACCAGTCATGATGCCTGCGGCACGCTCAGGGTCAAACATGGTGGCCATGCCGGAGGTAACCAGTCGGATTTGTTGCATGAGGCGGGAGACCTCATCTGACCACTCCTTGTTCTTGCCTGTCCTGCTTACAGGTGGATTATCACTCATTAGCAGCTCCAGTTGATCTTTGGCGGATTTGGTCTGGGATGCAAATAGTTCAACAGCAAAGTCGATCTCAGCCGGCGAGGGTTGATGCCATCGAATGCTGAGGTCTGCCGGGGCAGTCGTCTTTCCCCAATCATCGACGTCGAGTCCACGTTGAATGACCTCAGGCTCATACAAAGCGTGGTCAATGGGGTAGGTGTGGGTCAAGTTTAGGAGGAGATGATGTATATAATTGGAGATCAGGATGGTAGGCAAACCACGACACTTCTCTTGCATGTACTCAGCAATGCCGAGAAGCTTGTCTTTATACTTCAGCACTTCACTGCCAACGTGTACGACAGACATGGCCAACATGCTGACATACCAAACCAGGGCTCGATCTCTGGGGAGGTAGTCCGTTCCACTGCTTCGGTCAGATGCGGCGTTGTTGTAGTCGATTTCGTTGCGGATATTGACGACTAGCATGGGAATGAAGACTTTGAGAGTCTTTTCGGGGTTGACTTTGCAGAGCGCGTTCAAGATCCACGCCATCGCATCTCGTGCTTGGTGAACCACATGGCTCGACACGAAGGTGGCCACCTTGTCAAGAGCCATGTCGAAGAGCTCAGGCGATAATGAGGCAAAAATCGGCGACAAGGCAGCCGGCAAAGCATTAATAACATTGTCCTCAGGAGTTCCTCCTCGGACTTGGTTAGCATCGGGTAAGTTCTCCAACAGAGTGAACACTTTTCCTAGCAAAGTCAAGATGAACTCGCCAAATCCAGTAGTTGAGGATCTCAGGATATTGGCCTCGTCTTCATCACTAAGCTCGTTCTTGTAGTCAAACTTTACATTCTGGCCCTCACGCTCCATGCGATCCATCTGGCCTTGAACCCACTCCATAGCTAATGTGGTGTCATGTATATGGCCACCTTCCTTGACCAAAGGCACCATAGGAATGCTGTAAGCAACACTTTGAATGAAGTTGAGAGTGTATTGGGTTTTGTTTAGATCGTTTGCATCGATGCCCGGGAGGGCAAGTGCCAGAAGAGCAGTGATGTGACATCTGTATCCCTTGTTTTTAGACATAACATTGGCGATCATCTGCAATCCGTTCAAGCTTGACGTGGTTCTGTGCACCTCAACTAGCCCCTGAAGACTGGGGTAGAAGCGTTGTAGTGCCCCTGGTAGTACCAGTTCAGGCTCGAGATAGGCAAGACCTTGTAAAGCGCTGTAGTAGTAATACGAGACGCGAGTACTCTTTGAAAACAGCCCCATGAAAGTCACTTCTTTGAGCGACATTACAAAGCGCCTCTTCAACTCGTCGTTGATCTTACGATCTTCTGGAAGATCCAATTCACCGCTTTGCTCACGATTCCATCGCGAAACGAACGCTTCGGTAAGATAAAGGGTCAATTGGCCAAGCATGGTGGTCCACGAACCCTGGTTCGAGGGATGGAAGAAGGTGTCAATAGACTCCATGAAACCCTCCAGATGAGAAATAATCGAGTCTTCATCCTTTAAGCAAGCTGGAGACAAGGAGCTCACAATCAAGCGGGAGATCATGTAAGCTACAGGGTATTTCTTCTTATCTTTCTCCACGTATATACCAGCACCCGAAAGATAGTCTAGAGGTGTGTAAGGGGAATTGGCTTGGCCAACAGGAATCTGCGTGAGTCTCAGGATAGCCGTAAAAATGAGGTCAGATTGGTCCTTAGAAAAGATGCCATGACTACCGAATGGGACATAGGAGCAGGCTATGTGGTCTCTGGCAATACGGGACAGCAGGTCGATAAAGAAGATGTCAAAAGCCTTGGACCGGTTTATTATCGACCATAGATGGAAAAGTGTAGGGAAGATATCAGCTGGCTGTGACTGAGTTTCGTTGATAGGAGCGGGATGACTTGGCAGCAGAGCATTCAGAACACCTGCGACGATGAATGCGTTTGGCAACTCGTTGACGCTGAAAAATGGCAGAAATTCTTCCAACATCGCCCGACGCTCAGAGGGGTCGAAGTATGTGTGGGCATGGGTGCAAAGCTTGAGCAGTTGCTTCGCTGAACGTTTGCGGTTGCTCTGATGGGCTGGGACCTCTGAGGGCAGAACCCAAGCCTTGATTTCGTTCCACAAGGGTCTCCATTCAAGAACAAGATCCTCACCTGGCTTTAGGTAATGGTTTTTTCTGAAAAATGTGAATTTATGTCTGAGTTTCTGGATGCTAGACCTACCTTGTCAGAGACAAGACCATGCGCAAGAAGCGATCAGAGGCTGTCGCATCTAAACCTGGAGCCAGTGCAAGAGAGTAATAGAGCTTGGCTAGCTTTGCTCTCTGCTCCCTGGTCATTTCAAACTTGAGAGTAAGCCATCCCTGGAGCTCTTTAGTCCAATGAAGAGCGCCCGGGGAGAAGTCTTCAGCTCGAACAGCAATGTATAGCTGCTTAAGAATTCCCTGAAGAGCGGCATCACGCTGAGCCTCCTCCTCCACCTCGAATGGAAGTTGCGAAAAGTAAGCGAAGGTTCGGGGCCGATAGCGTTTCTTATCATCTTCGTCTGTGCCAGTCTTGGGATAAGGAATCCCGGGAGACGTGGCTCGTGAAATGGGCTCGTATGTTTGGAAGTTTGCCAGCAAGCTAGAGCTAGCTGTTGGTGGCATGGAAGCATGGCCCGAAGGACGAGGTCCAATGTTCTCGTCCATAGTGGACAGATGATGTATGTGCGGGCGCAACTGTCAGTAGTCGAATGGCACGCTTATTGGGGATGGATGGCGGGGTGCAGTTATATCGTCGTGGTCCGTTGCCCAGCTCGTACTTTCGAATCGAGGTTTCGGCAGAGCTCAGCTTTGCTCTGGGTGTCTAGAAGCTCAACGTTTATTGATTATTCAATCGGAGGGCGGGGCGAAGAGGTGCGGACGCGCATTGAGCTTATTGCTAATCCTTGGTTAGAACTATGCAGTCAACAATGCGTAGAAGTTGCGGCGACCTGGCCATAAACGAAATGAATATTTGCAAATGTAAAGGCGAAAAGTCGAAGAGTGAAGGAGCTGGAAAGATTATGAAGCGGGCTGGCGACTGTTCCGCACGCAGGTGATGATGGACGCGGGATGGATGATGCCAGCAGCAGCAGCCTGGCGGATACCCCTTCCCTCTTTGCTCACAGCTGCTAACCTAAGGGTCAGGGTCCAGTTTTCTTTTCCGGGGCAATTGCGTACCTGCTAGCGGTAGCGGCTCTCGCTACATAGGTAGGTAGTATTGATCAAATAGAACACATGGAACTATTACTGTCTTATCGATACCTACCCAGTAAAACCAGTTATATCTGGTATTCTCATAATGTTATATGAAATTTAGACTCTTGTTGAACGTTGGGATCGTCTAGGAATTGATTTCCGCCTTGTCGATATGGTGATGTGATAAATGCTCACCAAGTTAAGCTCTCGTCGCTGTACTCGGGATATTTCCCCTTCAAATATGATCCCCCTACCACAAGAGCAGTATGAGATGGAAGTGATTGTCCTTATTTGTACCGGCCTTTCAAAGTCGCAGTGGACGAGACAGTTGGCATACCGCTGGGGTTGGTATGAGAAGCTGCATACTTTCCAGCATAACTCCCATTCGAGTTAATCTATGGATGTTCGTTCTCGGCTCCAGGGATACTCCAACGGCGATTCATCTCAACTACTTGAACTTATTACTTTGTTAGTATCGGCTACTTACATTTGTGGCTTGGGTTCCACTTTGCTGGTTTACCTCCGATACACAGCTCTGCATAGGTCGAAAATAAATAAATGAATGAATGAGTCAACACTATCACAAACAGTACTTGTGATGCTAATACCGTATTACTCCGAGTATTGACTGACGTACATTTCAGCCTAGCGTTGAGAGAGTCGGCATCCAATCCCTGTCGCAAAAAGTACCTAGTTAATTATCTGTATCGAATATAATGAAGTTGGGCTACCTTACTCCAGGCAGCGGGGCAGCGTTGTCATCAACGTCAACGCGTAATAGCTTAAGGGTTCAACGAAGAGCACGCTTATACTTCGCACATCTTACATTACCATCAGATGAAACATCTGGCCGGGTTCCTCAGTTTCCTTTAGGTCGAACACGCAACCTGCTTTGCCTACCTACCTAAAAGTAACTCAGTACCCAACTCATACGTATTATCGATATCGACAAACTTTTAACTACGTACATGTCTCTGCCTAGTACCTTGTTACTGGCAAATATCAGTAACATGATCTGATTCCTGTCCTAAAGTAACCTTCTGCAGCGAACATTCCTGCCGGTCTCTCAATCCGGTAAACCAGGTCGACCAAGTCTCCACTCGGTAGATGGATCGTGTGTAAAACTTCCATTCCCGATGATGAATATCGGCTCCACTTCGCTGTGCTTCACGGCTTGGATCCCCGATGGGAATACCAGGCTTTAAGAGCTATGTAATGGAATAGCCTGGGCACCTTAGGTTTTGATTTTTCCCATACCCAACCAAGCAAAACCGAACTGTTGGTTCAAGAACACGCTAAATCTGTAGTACAAAGAACTCATGGGTATAATAATAACGATGACAACAAAAATAATACACTATTTGGGGTGAAAGGTGTCTTCAACCTGGGCATGGGAATTACTCCTCCGCCGGAAGATTTTATCCGCAAAGCTGCGCATGCTGATACTCACACGTCTCGTCGGTGGTCTGTCTGGCTTAATATCGAGCGACTCCAGCGGTGGCCTGCCATCCTCGCTAGCACGAGGTACCACGAACCTCTTAACGAATCCAACGTTGTTAGACACTGATCTCCGACGGGAGGGTATATCCGAAGAGGAACTGTCCAATGAGCTACTGGCTGGACTCGTGTTGACGCGTGGTAACTGATGCGAAGGGTTGAAATGCGGAAGGATAGGTCGAATAGGGAACGTCTGAGCTCTCTGCTGGCTGCCGTTGCTAAGTGTGCGTTTTTGTAATGTGCTTGGTCCCCTGCAGATTCCCGATGGGGACCATTCACTTTGTCGAAGATTGACCCAGGATGCCGTCGCGACCATAAGCAGCTTGATGTCATCCGGTACAACCTTTGTTAATCGCGATTGGATTTCAGGTGGGTTGGATACAATCCAGTCACTAGCTAGCTTGCAATCTATCGGTGTGCTTCGTGTAGGAGGATAACGCCCGCTTGAGGTCGACATGGTATTATAGGTATCGAAGACGTCCAGCGTGTTTGACATGAGGGAGCCCATGATAGGGTGCCTTCGCGTATCAGGGTGTATCATACTGAAAGTCCACTTGACTTCTGCTGGTAACAGGATAGAAGGTGTTGGTTCACCGTTACTCCTGGGCATGGGGGACGTCGGTGTTGATGTTTTCTTAACCCATCGCGCGGCACTGATTCGCCCTCGCTCATCAACTCCAATAAATTCGTATGAGCCATTGGCCATTAAGCTCGATTCCCATGTTGACCCGTCCCCCATTACAATCTCAGCCGATTCATCGCCCATTTGCGGAAGAGGGCTAATCACAGCAACCACATCCCTTTGATCAAGAGAATCCTCAGCGTCCAGCGACCCGGGAGACGCTGGCGTACCGTAGTCCTCACTGCGAACGATGAGAAGATCGTTAGCACCAAGTACTGGTTTGGTACGAAACAGATGCGGGCAGCGCTTCGCCATTCGAGGCACGATCTGAGAACCAGTGATGAGGCTGGATGGAAGTACATCGAAGGCAGGAATAGGGCGCTTCTCGCCAAGTTCTTGCAATTGAAGGAGCAGTCTGGGGCGCTGAACCAGCCGACGCTGTCTGACTCCTGGCCGAGGAGCTGGATGTGCAAGAAGAAACTGTGTGGATTTTCTGAAGGTACGCTTTCTCCTTCTCCTCCTTGGTATTGTGGAGGAATCGCTGAGGTCGCTCACATCTGAGCAGGCAGCTGAACCTTCATCTTCGCTTTGGACTTCCGAGGGCGGTAACTCATCGTCAGTTCTAGGGTCGCGGAAGCGGACAGATAGATCTCGCCGAGGCATATACTCGGACAGCGGTCTTGGCCGGGAGGTGCGACATATCGGTGTCACGGTAGTTATTGGGGGGATCTTCTCATGATATGACACGGGTCGGGGTTGTGGTGAAGGTGATGAGGATGTTATGACTGCAGACATAGGTCTTACAGTTCGATCACCATCGGATTGGCGTCGAAGCGCAGAGCGAAGGAAAGGCAACGGCCCTTGGTGTGCTTGTGTTGATGGACGATTCGTCGAATATTCGTGACCGTGTAAGCTAGCACCGGCATGCAAGAACATTGTAGACAAGCCTAGTCAGGTTCGAGCTTATGCGACAGCTCGATAGGTAAGATTGTTGAATATCATATATGAAGCAAAGCCCGATATCAAATAGGACTGAGTTAAGGTCAATAGCGAAAACAACAAATACGAGTATCGATGTTGCGAGGCTGGTCGAGGATGCTATACGTATTTAGATGGTTGTCGAACCCGAATACGCAGCCAAAGCCCAGGGCGTGATCAAGCAATTAAGTGACCGATCTGGCAGGATTCCAAACAGGGGAATTATGGTCCGATGAGACCAGGATGAGGGAAATGGTATGGGATGATTTGACAATAGTCGACCCGTCGTGGAAGCCAGCACTTGGACAACACAGGAGTCAATAACGTGAGGATATCAAGGAGACCAGAGGTTAATCTAGTGTCGCCAAGAGAGTTGTGAACTAGCCCAACGAGTACCGTGTGTGTGTATAGAAGACAACGTGGAAAGATTGTTGTGGACTGGGCGCGCAACTTGGTGAATGAACTGATTGATTGCTAGTCGCGTGAGTTCTGAGCAGGGATCAAGTCAGCTTTAATAAAGCCGTCACTGTGAAAGACGGACGAGACAAAAAAGTGTTGAGTGATGCAAAAGATGTGAAGCGTTAGGTGATAGATAGCTTATGGGCTTATGCATTAGGGTAAAGCAAGGTAAAGATTGATCAGACGGTCAAGGTCAAGAAGGCAAGGGTCGTTCCGAAGCGGTGGAAGATGCTCGGGGATATATGAGTTGTAGAAGCCATGGATATGAGCAGATGATAGCTCTAGGGGTCAAGCCGGGGTAAGAAACAAGTCTACTCTGTAGCTCGCTCAGCTGTTCCATGACGGTCATGACATGACATTCACGGAACGCACTCCAAGACAGAACAGAGAGACCAAGGACAAGGTAGGGCGGTCAAGCTCTTCCAGGCACAGCTTAACGATGCAGTAAAACTCGATCCGCTAATCAATATACGACCAGGGAGGGGTTCAAGAACGGACATCGGGAGCGACACGCGAGAAACAGGGGATAGGAGAAGCGAAGACACTTACGTCCTAGTACGCATACGAGAAGGGTCCATCCAAGTAAAAGCAATAGCAGAATTGTTGAGCCTGAGCGATGCAGGAGGAAAATTATTTGCGAGGCTGGGGATATGGATAATTCGAGTAAAGAAGGAAAAACAGGAAAGGAGGTAGGTACAGGAGAAAGGGGAGCGAGAGAAGGGGATGGTGGTGGTAAGATGATTGAGATGAGATGAGGGCGCCCTGGCATAGATCGGCAATAGAGGCTGGAATACTAATTTTACAGCACAGAGTATCGTACCGTGCTGTAAAAAACATTATAGCACAGTAGCACCGTGAACTGCTACTGGTTGTCCTTGTCTACTTTGTTGTCTCGAGATGTCTCTGAGGTTAGCTAGCTGGCCTCGTCGGTTTTGCTTCTTGTTTATGTACCAGTACATTGGGCTTTTATCACCATCTGCTCGCTGCCTGTCCCCTAATGGATCATTCCCTTGTTTGGTATCGGGGATTGTGTCTCCGTTACAATAACAGCCTCATGGACTCAAGATGAGGTCTGAGCATGACTATTAGAAATCAGCTTTGAGACCAACCTCGTCAAATATGGCCCGGACTCCATTTAATAAAAGCACAGCATTAAATAGATAAGACGATTTTTTCTTCTTGGGGCTTCTCCCGTGCCTTCCAGTTTGTCTCTCGATATAGATTAGTACAGTGGGGAGAGCGGATCACATCACTCGCTCTGTAACCTTGACCCATGCCACCGATGGAATCTTGCTCAAGCGAGAACTTGATGCGCAGAAAAAGCCTGTTATCGTCCGTTCAGTTCAGCCCAGTTTACCTTGCTGTGCGACATTACCACAAATTCAAGCTCTAAAAAGGTCACACACAAGTCTTATTGAGAGGTGATTGCCGGGGCTGTTACAAGCCACGGTCCTTCCCCTACAGTGCCATATTGGTCTACCTAGGTATTCTGGAGCTGAAATAGGTCAACACGAACACGAGAAAGGCTGGGAGCCTATCGAGTTTAATGGCTTAGACTCACCAACATAAGTAGTGGTGTACGGATAGGTAGATGTGTAGGTACGTGCCGGTTGTAGGGCTAAAACACGTTGCAGCAACGGTTTAGCATAACTGGTATGTATCCGCAAGACATCAACTTCATTCGCTTAACTATGCCTCTCGTGAGGTCGGTCAGTCTGCTTGTCCGCGGGGTCACAGTCCGTTCCTAGTGGCTGCAAAAAGATCGGCGGTCTCCATGCCCATGCTGGCAATTCCTGTTCCGATTAGCGGGAGTCATCGGTCATCAGGATATTTGTCTGAGAGGTGACTGCTCTGCAAGTTCATGAGCAATACAATTAGTTATCTGAGTGCAACAAGGGCAAACAACAACAACAACAACAACAACAACAACAACAACAACAACATTGACACTATGTTTCAACTATCATGACACAGATAAGCCTTGCCAGTGGACCGAGAATAAACTGCTCTGTTGAAAACTTTGTGTAAGCATGCATGTGTGAGTATGTAACAGCCAAGATCAGACAAAAATCCTTTAGTTGCAGGATTGACCAGGATACGATCGTGCATATATGCAATGCATCCATATTACCGCCAGCTCAGAAGCGCAGACCGCTTGTCGGGTACTGAAATGGGCCAATCGCTAACTGACAACTGCGAAAGTCCTTTCTATGACCTGCTTTATCTCACTGAATGGAGTATCGACTAGTACCTAGGTAGGTACATATCTTGAAAACCTGCATACCTGCCAGCTCGGTGTTCCACGGGTTACTACCTAGTCTGGTTTCCTCGGTGAGCATATCCTTCATGGAGCATGTATGTACAGGTACCATCAGCAGTAAAAGTTTCTGATGCAAGTGCTTATGTAATTCTAACACAAGCGCGCGGCTGCAAATCTCATCTGACAAATGCCAAGCCAAGTCTCGGTATTCGGCCATTGTCTGATTTATACATATCAACTGGGTCTTTCGGATGTATTGGTTCTTCGCTGAGATTGTTGATGAAAACTGAATGCTGATCAACTCTAAGCACCATCGTCACGGGAAGCTCGGAGGACGATTTTGACCAGGTTGAAATATTTGTATTTAGTGTAGATGGCAGTCATTTACCCACTTGACCATATTCGTTTCTCAGACCGTGGCCCAACTTTATTGCCACGCATAAGAACTTAATCCATGGCCACTGTTGTTATCAGGTCGAGCTGGAGTTGAAGTTTCCCCCCTAGGTGACGGGACGCCCTTGTTACGTTATGATTATATTAGAAGTGTTATTCGGTAGCCTGATTGATCACAGATAACTATACGCCTTCTAGATATTGAGGCTCATCGGCATCTACTGACGCCTACAACTACCGTTTCACTTGCATGGGTCCTTAAAATCCGGGGTAATCCTTAGTCATCGAACATCGAAGCTGTAGAATCCCCCCCTGTGTCTACTCTAGGTAGTTCAAGTCAATTGCAAACCAAAAACACCAAACACAAAAAATGCGACAATCATAGCACAAAACAGCTCCCCGTCATGTTACGCCAATCTTTCGTTCCCGCACGGAACTCGCGGCACAGAGTCGCCGTATTGGCACTCTACCGATCGCTTTTAAGGACAGCATGTAGCGTTCCTTTACCAAAAGATCTTCATCCCGAAGGACACAGGCATCCTGTTGCAAAAATTTTAAGAACGAGATTTGCCAAGAATAAACCACTCACAAGCCTGAGGCTTACTTACGATTCCATGGCCGCGGGGTACAAGGTGTGAAGCCTGAAGCCGAGGCTATTCAATATGCTAATAATAACCTGTTTAGTTTTTAACTTTAATGACCAAAGGTCAAATCGAAAAGTCGCCAGAGCATTCCGAAATACTTCGACATCTACAAAAACGTAACGAAACAGCTGACTTCTCTCGACTGACATACCCTCGCAAGAAAAGCCTGCCTCCCTCGAAACAATGGCGAAACCCTCCTCTACTCACCAAAGTTTCTGCTCCTGGCGAATTCCCGAAATACGAGCCGACAGTCCGACCTCTTCCCAAAACCGCATTCGTAGGCGAGCGAAAGGTGCCTGTATTTGGACACACTGCCGAACTTCTGTCATTCCTACGAATTAAGAAGCCCCAGCCGGAAGGTCTCTCCCGATCGATAGGGGCAAAGACAGTGAGGTTCAGGCGAACTGTTCATGCTACCAAAAGGGTAGATGCGGAGCTCGTCTCAGCTGCTGCCTCGGAGGATCTATGGGACGGCATCATGCACCGACTTCTGCATGAAAAGGGCGATACAGTTGGAGAAAGGCGGGATGGTCCTTTGGAATCATTTCGTTTCAGCACTACCTTGACCAAAGCTTGGTGGGAACTGAAACTTCTCAGGTTCAATGAGGACTGGATAGCGCGATCTGAGGCAATAAGCAAACTCGCGGAGCAAGAGAGGGCATTGGCCAAGGGAGAAAAGCAGAGCGGTGTAGGTCCAACTGACCCTGAAGTTGCGAAGAAAACTCTCGACCAAATCCTTGCGGAGTACCGTCGAAAGCAGACTGAATTTGGGCGAAAAAAAGAAGAGAGCGGCATTAACTCATTTGAAGATCCTTTTGCGTCACCAAGATGGTTGAAAAAGGTGGAGAGGTTAGAGATTGAAGAGCTTGAGCAAAACGGAAGGCGACAAGCGAGGCAAAACAAGAAAGTTAGAGAGTTCTTTGGCGAGAGCGAGTACGCCGGAACACAAAGGGTAAATTTCCATGAGAAGTGGTAAACCCAATGACAACGCTGGCCGTTCCACGTGGATTCGCACCCATGCGATGAGGCTGTCACCAAAAAGAAGACGATTTCATCTATTCGATATACCCAGGTGCGAAGATTATATAACGGAACTGACGAAAAGCATATGTACAACTACCATATATAAATGGATCGGATGTGACTGTTTATTATATTCAACTTTTAACTAAAACCATCATATACCATAAGAATGGCGGGCAAAAGAAACTCGAAATCATATGGTGACGAGGCTACATATTTATGGTCTTGCATGGCACCTTTGAATGATTGCGGCATTCTTGTTTACTCAAATATGCCCTCTTCCAGCGGTCTCTAAGACCTATTCGAATGCGCTCGTGGTAAGGTCATCATCTTCAACGGCCTTTTCCCTCCGTTTGCCACTTCAGCCCAACTCTTTAGTGATTGCAATGATGGCACAGACGGTTGGCGCGTCTGGTCTCCGTCAGTGCTAGCGATCTCTGACCGAGGGGTTCTGGGTGAAGATATGGCAGATGGTATTGAGAAGGTAGAGCTGCTCGGTTCATGTGCCAATTGTGGCGGTTCAGTGGTCGCCACTCGACTATCGGTTTGACGCAGACGTTTTTGCTTTGATAATTGACCCCAATTAGGCTCCTTTTCAGAGTCCACAGTAAGGGGATTGCGGTTCAAAGCTGTGCTACCTTGCAAAGGCGTTGGAATTGTCTCAAAGCTGCGCCGAGAAGACACTGACGATGACATGCTACTATCTGTCGAGCTTTGGTCCCGGCTGAGGTGCGGCGTTTCACTGCGAGATGGCGTCACTGGCAAGGGAAGTTTGGAACCGGATCCACGAGACCGCAGAGCATACCCTCCCATGCTCGTAAAGCTTGGTGATCGCCATGCTGGGAATTCTATTGACCCTCTGAGGGTTATTTCCTTCGGAGGGCGTGGGGGTACAGCTTGTCTCTGGAGCGGGGGTGCTTTCTGCTCAAGCGGGAGACGTTGAGATGAACGCGACCAGGGCTGGAGGGCTGGTCTTGCTGCCGGAGTCACTGGAGTTGATTTCGATTTCGATTTCGGGTTTGGCGACGGCTCGAGTCCAGGACAGGAGTTCAAAGATACCGTGCTTGTCTGGTAAGGTCGTGGCATCGCCGTTTTCCTGGGGACGCAGCCTATGTTGCTCTTATGGCGGAAACTTCCGCCTTCTAGCATAAGGCATTTATCCTCTATATCCTTCAACTTCTTCTGAAGACTAGCTACGGCCTGCTCATGGCCTTTGCGCTCGTGCTCGAGTCGAAGTTCGTATGTCTCATCCCGCCCATTCAATTCGTTGATATTCTGTTTCAAACGATCATTTTCCTTTCGGAGACTCGTCAATGTCGTGAGTTTCTTGTCCCATTTGTCTTCGACCCAAGAAATCGGTCTTTTGCAACATTCGCCATGATATATCTGATGAATCCCCCCTAGCATGGACAATTTTTCGTCTATCCTGTGCGCATGCAGTCGACTTTTTGGGTTTGAAGCGATCATTCGAGCAACCAAGTTTACCACTGGCCTGGGTCGGACCGTTTCCTGACCCTCACGAGTAAACATAAAAGGCGGCGTGACCAAAGCATGGGATGTAAGCTTTTCAAGATGGGCGTTTAGCTTCTTTTCTCGCTCGTAAAGTTGCGCCTCTTGAGTATTTTTGGATGGATATTTTAGGGCCTTGTCAAAGTCGGCTAAACGGACATTGTAGAGAACTGTTGCGATGTTAAGAAAGACGAGGCCTAGTGAATAGATATCGGACAATTGCATGCTGGATCCATTATCGGCATATAGCTCAGGTGCACGCCACCTTTCAGTTCCTGGCACACCTTCTGTCATTGTTTGGTCCTGTCCACTGACGTCTCTCGAGACCCCGAAATCGGCAAGGTATACACGATCCGCCTTCAGGAGGATATTGGATGGTTTGATGTCAAGGTGCCTCACATCATTTTGGTGACAATAGGCCATGGCGCGAGTGATACATCCGATCGTGTTGCGCAGGAACTCCAGGGGACATTTTGTTACAGAATGGAGAAGTTGGTCTTTGGAAGAGGGCTCTATGGCACTTAAGTCCTTGATGTCCAGTGCGTCGAGCCTCTCAACAATGTCCTCACGGTCCCCTTCCCCCAAGCGCAGAAATTCTATGTCCTCTAGAAGGGTGCTCAAGTTGCAAATAGCCGCAGGCCAGATGAGGAGACATAGCTCGTGGGTTCGTGGCGCATATGTCGCAACAAGCTTAACAACATGTCGATGGTCGAGTTTTTGCATAGTCAAGCTCTCTTTGCGTAGATCATCAATTGTGAAACCGCGGCGTCGTGTGATTCTCTTGCGTGCAAGGCAGACAGAACCATAGGAGACCTTCTCGACGCGACCGAATGCGCCATGTCCCAGGTCGTCGAGTTTGACCAGTTTGGTGTCAAAGCGCTTCGCATCAGGACCGTTAAAGAGCGGTTTGTAGCTGAAAAACGACTATTAGAGATGGGAGCAGAGCCAACTCCTAGTAGCTTACATGCTAGGCCAACTGTCATCGTCATTCCAACTGTCAATTATGTTCAACTCTTCAAGTTCGCGCTCGGCCTCCCAAATGCGACCATAATGTTGAAGTGGGCCTCTTTGCCCAACTCTTGTCCATCCCCGGGCCCAGTCTCCCATTATGGGCTATGTCAGGGATTTAACAAATGGCGATGCGAGTGTAGTGATTGCAATTGGCAATTGTGATGAGGTCAAGTCGAAACAGTAGTCATAATGCTGCGAGGTTAAACGTTACGATTGATTAGAACGAGCTCGACGATCGATATGGCCTCTTCTTTGAGTAATCGATTTAAGAAGCTAAGTGCACACTTTGCGGAAGCGTTCAGGAAGGGTAGGGGGGAATAAGAGAGACAACTGTGAGACGACATCCTTAGGATAAAGTGATGGGTTTGGTGGCAGTGATATTTTGTGGTGGTCCTTCCACGCCGGGGGCACCTACCTAACTGCATAACAGGTACTGTACTTACCTAGGTACCTAC